>CP125974.1:34011411-34201161 GCA_030063025.1 Avena longiglumis
AAAACCACCAACACATTTTACAAAATACTAGACCACCTTATATGGACAATGTACCAGCAGGAGGATCTAAAAACTTTCCGTCCTACGGTGAAAAAGACAAATTCCTGCGAATCGGTGGGAAATTCGTCGAATATGAACTACGGTACATGATCGATGCTCATGATTTTTTACAAAATCATTTTTAGATTCACAATATGCTATTTTATCAAAAATCCAATGCAAGTTAGCGAGGCTTGGCCGAGCTAAGAATCTCATGCCGTTGTTCGACAAAGTTTGACGATAGTTTTAAAAAGCGGGGATAAAAATAAAAAAGATCTAAAGCGATTGTGAAACCTTAGCGTGGTGTTATATTATGTGACATAGTTAGAAGGAAAAATCTCAAACTTGGTATATTGATTATGTCTCAAAAAACCTTCACAAAATGACCTATCTCATTCGAGGTTTCTTGGCTTCGGGTCAAATGACCAATGTTATAGCTAGATTCAAGGCATAGTTTGTGATAATATGGCCATATTGTGCATACATGTGCATCATGGCATGGCAAACAATGTTACAAGAGGAAGTTTTCCTTTTATACCAAAAGGCATTTTCCATTTGCCGAGCATAAGAAACGGACGGTTTTTTTAAGCAACCACCAAAATGGCTAATTCAAAAAACCACCAACACATTTTACAAAAATACTAGACCACCTTATATGGAGAATGTACCAATAGGGGGATCTGAAACCTTTAAAATCCACCTCACGGTAAAAAGACAAATTCCATAGAATCGGTAGGAAGTGGGTCAGATATGAATTACAGGTACATGATACGATGCTCATGATTTTTTACAAAAATCATTTTTAGGTTCACAATATGCTATTTTATCAAAAATCCAATGCAAGTTGAGCGAGGCTTGGCCCCGAGCTAAGAATCTTCATGCTCGTTGTTCGACAAAGTTTGACGATAGTTTAAATCGGGGATAAAAAATAAAAAAAGATCGAAACGGTACAAAACCTTCGCATGGTGTTATATTATGAGACATAGTTAGAAGGAAAAATCTCAAACTTGGTATATTGATTATGTCTCCAAAAAAACCTTCATAAAATGACCTATCTCATTCAAGGTTTCTTGGATTTCGGGTCAAATGACCAATATTATGGCTAGAATCAAGGCATAGTTTGTGATAATATGGCCATATTGTGCATACATGTGCATCATGGCATGGAAAACAATGTTGCAAGAGGAAGTTTTCCTTTTTATCGCACCAAAAAGGCATTTTCCATTTTCTGAGCATAAAAAAGCAGACGGTTTTGTGAAGCAACCACAAATGGCTAATTCAAAAACCACTAACACATTTACAAAAGTGCTAGACCACCTTATGGACAATGTACCAATAGGGGATCTGAAACCTTTAAATCCACCTCGGTGAAAAAGACAAATTCTGCCGAATCGTGGAAGTGGAATCAGAATATGAACTACGGTACATGATACGATGCTCATGATTTTACAAAAATCATTTTTTAGGATTCACAATATGCTATTTTATTAAAAATCCAATACAAGTTAGCGAGGCTTGGTGATTCAAGTGTATACAAAGTTAAACACTTAAATATCGATCAATTCAAAAATGTTAATACAAAATATACGGCATTAAAATATGATTTGCTCTAATAAAATAGGGTTAGATTCCTTTTTAGATGCTTAATATTTCTTATGTTCAAAGTTTTAGGATTTGACAATTTATTTTTGTTTGATTTGAATAATCAAAATTTATATGTAAGTGTTTTAATCATTTTGAAAATTTTAATCTAAAGTAAATATAAAATGTTTTTACATGAATGGATTGATATTATTTTTCTGAAAATTATGATATATTATTCATATTTTTCTGAGTTGAAATGAAAAAGATATGAATTTTCTAAATTCATATCCTATTTTAATTAAAAATGCCCTTTAATGCATGAAATAAATTCCCCTTTAACACGGTTCCAGCCACGAACGGTGTTAAAGAAATGACTCTTCGTTTATTGATACCCTCCTTTAACGGTTCGTTTGGAACCGGTGTTAAAGAAATCTACCTAACAATCCCCTTTAACACGGTTCGCCATGGCTGGAACGGTGTTAAAGAAATGTCATCTCTTCGCGCCTTCCCTTCTTCCCCGAGCGGTCGAACCGCGGCGAGAAAGCGAGCGTGCCGGTGCGGCCCCACCCTACGCCGCCATCGCCTAGCTTCGAACTAACGAAACTCATCCCGAGTCGGCCGTCGTCGTTCTCTTCAATTGTGGATTCACGGGCTTCTCGGCCTTGACACCGTCATCACCTTTCGGGGTGAGCATGCGGTGCTCGAGGCACCACCCGAATCCTCCTTCTCTCTGTATCGGCCTGCGTCGCTTACCACCACATACCGCCGCCCGGTCGTGGCTCGTGAGCCTGTGTGGCGCTTGCCGGCGTGTCTCGGCTCCTCCATCGCGTCCACAGCACGCTGGGCGTGTCTCCGGCGAGCTGGCGCTGCGTGGCCGCGACATGGCGCCCTCGGCGCGGTGGTCGACCATAGTGGCCCATGTCGACCATAGTGGCTGGGTTACGTGCGGTGTAAAAATTAACCCCGGCTCGGACGTTTTGATGCAATAAAGGCTTTAATAATTCCAGAAATTGATATAAATTTGTAAATTCAATATCTTTTTATTTATAAATCAGAAAAATACAAATAATATATCAAAATATTCAGAAAAATGAAACCTAGCTATCTAAGCTATAATCACGCATTTTTCAACAACTTAAATGACAAGTTTAATTAGAACACCCTAGTAACCCTAATAGGTGATTCTAGAGTTTTCCCCCGAGTTAGGGTTTTCACCCCTCGGAACCCCGATTAAGTTGTCGAGCATGCCTTAGTGTTACATTTCAAAGCAAATTAACTTGTCATATCATCATACTTGCTTGAGCATTGCATCGATGCCATGTGTTGATTGTTTCCCCTTTATTTCCGGTGTTTGGTTCTTCCCGTATGTCGATATCAAGATCGAGATCGAAGCCCGAGGACAACACCGTCGAAGATCGGAGATCGACGAACAATACTTGACCAACTGTAATCAAGTCAAGTACAAGGCTCCCGAAGATCTGTTTATCTGCTATCAATAGGCAAAGGCAAGCATAGCCCCACCATGATATAATCCTATGTTTTCGAAAGCTTTTAAATTCCTGCCATGATGCATACGATTATACTATTTGTGTATTTTTGTATGAATAATATGTATATTTGTGTATGAATCCAAGTCCACTTGAATGTTTACTCTCTTACTCTAGATAATATTATTGTGTTAGAAACTAAGGATCCACTTAGTAGAAACCTTGAAGAAGAAGAAATAATGGAGAACATTATTGATGGGGACACCTCACAATATCTGAACTTGGAGGGACATGATGACAGCTCAAGTAGTCATTGAGAAGATGAAGACTCGGTGAGCGCAATTTAGTGATTACAAAGTCCGTGAGGTATATGCATTGATTAAGCCTCTAACTTCCACCAACAATCTTCTTCTACATGTATTAATTAACGCTTCTTTCTTCTTTTAGCCCTCTGGATCGACCAGCAGCAACCATCTTCTTCTACGAAAAAGAGCAAGCGGCGCGAGCCATCGGGTTGAAAGATCGTGCAAAGTTCACGATCGGCGGTCGTGTTGATGGCGGGCCGATGGAGCCCAAGAAGGCCAGACAAATTTGTCGTCGTGGAGTTATTTTAGGGACCAAATCCCAATCATAATTGAATATTGGAATAAGACAAAGAAGAAGCGGTACCTTTGTCGATGAAAGATCAAAAGCGCTTTGGAATTCATTGTTAGTAAATTTCACCCTTACGCGAGAGGAGGATGAAAACAACCGGTTATAAAGGAAAAGGTCAAAGAGTGGACTCTAAAGAAGATGGGGCGCTTTCCGCAAATGGAAGACAAATTGAACAAATTTGTCAAAGCTGGCGAGACTCAAATTCGAAGGCGCATATTATGTGAAGATAAGACCTCATGGCCCGAATTTGTGACATATAAAAGGTGCTATAGCTAAAAGAGGTCGAAACCAATACGCTAAATGCCCGAGAAGTAATATCACGAGGGGACGGGTCGGTGGCTACATATCTCGAGGCCTAAGTGGGAGGAAGTTGAAGGCCTTGCGTGCTAGAGGGATCACACCCCACGATCGTGGGACCTACGTGCAAAGACTTGGTTCTAAGGAATCGAGGCAAGGTTGGACCGACAGGATTGTATCTTCCCAACCCTCCTTGCCAAACCCGTCTTGAACTCATCACGGCATACGAGGAAGCAGCCACGGGACCTTCCATCCCGGCAGAGAGAATGACCAACTCACCGCACCATCGGTAAAAGAACACCTGGACATGCACGAGGCGCGGGGGTATGGCGTGGAAGGATGGGTTTGCGAGTGGGCGACTCTTACAGATGGCGGCGAAAAAGAAAAAAGCGTCACAGGCGGATGACACGGATAGAACATGCACTTGTGGCGCTGCGGCTGGCACAAGCTGTGAGCCATCAAGCTACCGCCCATCTCAGCGGCATGAAGAGCCTGCATTGGAAGCTGCCGGCCGGACTCTGCGGAAAAGCAGCGTGCTTCCACGGAGAACGTGCATACGCTTGAAATGGCGGGTCCTCGATACCCGTGGATGAGATCACGGAGGCGAACACGTTGAGCTGCATGTGAGATTAATGGGCTTATCCATTAAGGTGGTACATCGGCTATGCCTTACCTCCAGAGCTGGTGGAACTTACCAGCGTCGACCGATTCCGGATGGCTATGCTATTGTCGGGGTGGATGAGGTTGTGAAGGAATATGAGGAAGCTGACTTGACCATGCTACGTGAAGGGAAACTCAACTCAAATTTGCAGTGAAAACAACCATTCTTTGGAAGAAGGAACATTATCATGCTTCCAAATTGGAGGCCAGCACCCCGCCGTCTCCATGACATCGGCGGTCGAGCGCTTCAACTATCTCTGTATGACGACCATCTCCGGCGCTTGACCATCTCCGGTAGCGCCCGACCATCTCTGCCGTCAGCCATCTCGGTGCTTCAGCCATCTCCTCGGCGTAAGCGGAAGAGCACTCCGAAGAGCATCACTAGCACTGCCACAAAGAAATCCATGAAACCGTCGTAAAGAGTTCAAAAACCACGTCTGTGCCTTCCGCCAAGCCATTGCGGTTTTACCATGGAATCGCGGCAACGAGGAGACCAATAGGATCTCGGAAGAAGAGGTCAAGAAATTCTTTGCACCTAGGCGGGCGAGCCAAAGGAGAAAATAAATCGGTGGTGGAGAAGTTTTACAATAATCTTTTGAAACCTAAACCCCACTTGTGCTTGGGACTGGCGCTGATTTTGAAGGGGATGCAAGGCCGTAGGGAGGCTGAAAGTAGCGGTCGGCACCCGAAAACAGTTCCCATGCTGGGAGAGCAGGAAAACCAATCATGCCCGCTCAAGTGTTCGACACATGGGGCGCTCCTCCGTAAATGATTACGAGGCGAGCTACAAAGAAAGGCCAATGAGATGGGGATGACTTACATTGCATACTTGAACATCATGGAGACAACTTGCCCAAATGCGATGCCAACCCCATACAGCCATGGAAGTATGGGAAGAATCTAAATCAAGAAAGAGGAGCTCAAGAATCTACCAACAAAGATGCGAAGATTGCACAAGTGGTACCTTGATTTCTACAAGGCGAAAGGAAGAATGGATCACAGGCGCATATAAGAGATCAGATTTTCTTGTGCGAGACGTGAGATCGACTTCAAAATTCAAGACTTGCATTTTCTATTCAATCGAAGGAACTCGACAAAGCTGCCATCGACCTTTATTGTGTTAAGTACTATTTACGTAATTTATATCTCATCTCATTCACTTCATTAATTGCATGTATATATATACTCACCATATATGTATATACTATTATGCACGAAAAAGGTTATGGAATGCATGAAAGGAGGCCCTTTTGACATTGGGTTCGTTGACCCAAATAGAGTTCATGAAGAAGTGGTAAGAACCAAACCGGGCAAGCAGAAGATTACTTGCTAAGGTCTTTCTTGAGACAACAAACCAAAGGAAATACTATTTCCTTACAACTTCTAGTATCTTGTTACCCTCTCTAGTACACATTACATTTGACTTTTCGATGTTAAGTGTAATGATGATGAGTTATCGTGCGAAGGTTCCACTTTATTATGCTAGTCATTCAACCCGACTCGGGAAAAGTCCTTGTCATGGAATCGTTACGAAAAGAAAAAGAGCTATGGGGACTTTAGAGATGCTCGGTAATTTCAATCATATTATCGTACTAGATCGGCAACTTTTGTGACAACAAGTAATTAATTACTCCTTTATCCATTTCTTTCTTTGACAGGTTTTGGAAAAGGTTCACGGGCAGGACCATGGGTGAATGGTCGGAAGAACTAAAATTTGTAGACCAAAATGTAAGTAATACTAGCTAGCTAGGCTGCGTATCTCTTTGATTCTGCTTCCAATTCCATTATATCATGCTTTATTGATTACTATTTTGATTGAACTCTCTATTCTCGTAAAGTGCGGCATCGGGGACACGGAAATAACTTATGTGGGTACTATGTTTGCGAGTTAGATTCGCAACACGATATGTCTTGACAGGCCAAACCGCACTAGAACAACTTAGAGTAAGTAAACAAAGTACACAACATTATTTTATTACCATCAATTGTGTTGAGTTTTATTCTTATATATATATTGACCCCATTCTTCATATATATTGAGATCGAGCGGATGCGGGACCAACTCCTACCATTTGAGCATACGAGCGGTCAAGAGGAATTGGCGGGGTTCATACTTGATGAGGTCGTCACGCTGGCGGAGAACTCTTTAGATATCCACCAAAATAGCGTTGTATATATGCTTGAGCGTGTTTGTCTTGTACTTGATGCTTCAACGTTCACGGAGAATACCACACAATAGCGATGTTTGTGTATAATAATAGTTGCTTAATTATTCATGTACTCGTATGTACCGATGGCGATGTATGTATACCGTTCGATCGATTCCTCCCTCCCCTCCGTAGAAATCGCCGAGCGGGCGAGAACTACGCTGGCGAGAGATTTAGGGCCGTTTCTGCGGCCAGATTTAGGTCGTTTTCACGCGGCGAGATTTATCTCTTTCTGCCGCGAAGAACCTTTAACACCGGTTCGTGTTGAACCGGTGTTAAAGGTCTGATCCTGCGGCACGTCGCCACCCTTTAACACCGGTTCGTAGAACCGGTGTTAAAGACCCTCTCAACACGAACCCTCAGCGGCGGTTCTACCACATTGTTAGAGGCCCTCGGTGTTAGAGGAATTACTAGTGTCTATTCATTGATATTTTTCTTATTATGAGGTATTGCTTATGTCTTTTCCACTGTTTATGCATGTTGGATGATTCTTGGAGGATCGACTGCCGGAGTCTAAATTCTGATGGAAAAGAGGGTGTTTTGATGCAATTTCGCGAAGAGCAGAAAAATACCAGAAAAATATGGGAAAATATTATTTTTTCAGCAGATTGAGGAATCCATAAGGAGGGACGAAGAGGGGCGGCGGGGGGCCCACACCCCCCTAGGCGCGGGCCCATCTAACCTCGCGCCTAGGACAGGTATGGCCCACCTGCCCAGCTCCCGACTCCGCCCCTTCGCCTATATCTTCCCTACGAAACCCTAAGCCTCGGAGAGCAACCACAAATATATTTTCGCCGCCTCTGGGGGGCAGAAAACACCGAGAGAGAAAGATCTCTTCGACAGACAGATTTCTGCCAGGGAAATTCCTTCCCGGAGAGGGGAGATCATCGCCATCAACACCGTCATCAAGCTAGGCTTCATCGAGATCATCATCATCCACACCATCATCTCCATCAGCACCATCATCACCACTCCATCCCGCTGTAACAATTGTGTTGGATATTGCTTTAGTTCTTAGAGGAAACTTTCCTGGTGTTAATTACTATTGTAGTTGATGCTTGTGAGTGGAACCATTGGATTATTGTTTATGTTCAGATTGTTATCCATTACCATATCATCTTTGATCTTGATCCATATGATGTCTTGTGAGTAGTTCGTCTAGTTCTTGAGGACATGGGAGAAGTCATGTTGTTATTAGTGGATCTGTGTTGAGTTATTATTCAATGGTTTAGTATTTAAGTTGTGGTGCTATTCTTCTAGTGGTTTCATGTGAACGTCGACTACATTGTAGGGTTTCGTAGCATGGAAAACAAAAATTTTCTATCGCATACAAACAAACAAGCCAAGATCTATCTACTAGATTGTAGCAACGAGTCGATGGAATAACTTACCCTCGAAGATTCCAAAGTGTTTAACGAGAGCGGATTCTCGTGGGTGATGTAGTCGTACTCTTCCCGATCTCAAGATCGTGTAGACGATCCTTCCATTGCGTTCGGCGGCGCTTCATGATCGGTCACCGTTCGGTACTCTATGAAGACCTTCCTCTCCCTTGTTCCAGTGGCGTGAAGGTTGTAGCACTCTCCTCGCGATTCGGCTGTGGCGTGGTACCTAGGAAGTAGAGGGAGATCATGAGGCTTTGCCTTAAGCCGGAGCAAGTATGGTGGAGTATGAGAGAAAGCTATTAGTGGTCTAGGGTTTAGACACACCAATTAGAAGGCTCTAAACCTAAGGCTAGAGCAATTAGAAGCTCTAAACCAAAACGGCTCTAAACCGGAGATTAGAGGATAGGAACTTGTGTGTCTAGAGGAGGAGGTCCTGCCCTAGGTGGGAGGGGCGGCCAAGGGGAGGGAGTCCCTCCCCAAGTCGGCCTTGGGTGGCGCCCGAAGCTTGGAGGAGGACTCCCAAGTCGGTTTGCCTCCTCTTGCTTGTTTCCCCAGTTTCTGTTTTAGCCGTTTGACTTTCAAAGCGGCCATTTGACTTTTCTTTTAGGATTCAATTTAATCCTTTATTTGGAAAAGCAAGAACACTTAGTACATGATGCAATCATTCCAATATGTAATGACACATTCATGTACCCTCCCCGGAGTCTGGACATTCGGAACCTTCTAGAACATTCGGTGAAAACACGGAATCATTTCGAACTCCGAAAGGACTTTCCTTATATGAATCTTATTCTCGGACCATTCCGGATCACCTCGTGATATCCGGATCCCATCCGAGACTCTGAACAACATTCGGTCTCTTTCTCATAATACCATAACTACTCAAACAACGTCGAATCCTTAAGTGTGTCTCCCTACGGTTCGTGAATTATGCGGACATGATCGAGACACTTCTCCAAACAATAACCAATAGAGGAATCTGGAAATTCATATGGCTCCCACATATTTCTACGATTACTTTGCGATCGAATGAACCACTTACATATGATACCAATTTCCCTTTGTCTCACGATAGTTTACTTATCCGAGGTTATGATCGTCGGTATCTCTGCATACCTAGTTCAACCTCGTTACCGATAAGTACTATTTTATCGTCCCCGTGATATGTGATCCCTTGTGACCCAGTCACATGCTTGCAAGCTAATTGGATGACATTCCACCGAGAGGGCCCAGAGTATATCTATCCGTCATATGGATGGACAAATCCCACTCTTGATCCATGTGTTTCAACCAATACTTTTCGAACACTCAATGCCACCTTTATAGCCACCCAGTTACGGTGTGGCGTTTGATGTCATCAAAGCATCCATCCGATAAAGGTGATATGCATGATCTCATGGTCGAAGGAATTAGGTTACTATGTATCAGAAAGCATATAGCAATTGAACTATTGAAATGACTTGATCTTTATGCTACGCTTATCTATATGAGTATGCCCACCATATCATTCTCCTAACTATATGATCTTGTTGTTGATAACATCTCAATGTTCATGATAGGGAAACCACAATCATTAATCAACCAACAAGCTAGCAAAGTATAGAGGCTATACTAGGGACTTCAAATTAAGTTTACAAATCACACAAGTATTAATGTTTCCTTGTTAATACTATTATAGCATGAATGTAAACATTTATCATAAACACAAAGATATAATAATAACTACATTTATTATTGCCTCTAGGGCATATCTCCATGATCCCACTTGCACTAGAGTCATCTAATCTAGATTACATGGTAATATACGAACACCCATGGCGGTTTGGTGTTGGTCATGTTTTGCCCTCGGGAGGTTTAGTCAACGGATCCGCCACATTCAGATCTGTGTGTACTTTGCAAATCTTTATATCCCCATCTGGATATGTTCTCGAATAGCGTGAAAACGCAGCTTGATATGCTTGATTCTTGTGTGACCTTGGTTCTTGCGCATTGGCTATGGCACCCATGTTATCACGATAGATAGACATTGGGTCCAACAGACTAGGAACCACACCCGGCTGTAATGAACTCTTTCATCCATATCGCTTCTTGTGAAGCCTCCGCAGCCATGTATTCCGATTCGGTTGAAGATCTCGCCAACGCTTTGCTTTGCACTCCTCCAGCTAGCTGCTGCACGCACCATTCAAAATAAATACGTATCCAGTTGTGATTTAGAATCATCCGGATCGGTGTTCCAACTAGAATCGGTGTAACTATTAACAACAATTTGTTCATCACCTCCATAAGAAAGAACCATATCCTTAGTTCTTCTCAAGTACTTAAGGATGTTTTTGATCATTGTCCAATGATCCACTCGGATCACTTTGATATCTGCTAGTCAAACTAACGGCATAAGATATGCAATGTAGGGTCTAGTACATAGCATGGCATACATTAGAGATCCTATGGCTGAGGCATAGAGTCTTACTCATCCTTTCTCTATCTTACGCGATGTCGGACTTTGAGTTTTACTCAAGGTCGATTAAGCAACATGGGCAAGAACCCTTTCTTGCTATCTTCCATTCCAAACCTCTTTAGAACTTTGTCCAAATATGTACTCTGTGACAATGATATTTGGCGTTTAGATCTATCTCTATAAATCTTTATGCCTAATATGTAAGCCGCTTCGCCAAGATCCTTGATTGAAAAACTATTATTCAAATATTCCTTGACACTATTAAGAAGGTCTACATCATTCCCAATCAACAATATGTCATCCACATATAGTATTAAGAATGCTCTGAGCTCCCTCACTTTCTTGTAAATACAAGCTTCTCCATAAGTTTGTATAAAACCAAAACTTTTGATCACCTTATCAAAACGTTGATCCCAACTTCGGGATGCTTGCTTCAATCCATAGATGGACCGTTGAAGTTTGCATACCTTGTTAGCATCTTTAGGATCGACAAAACCTTTGGGTTGCATCATATACAACTGTTCATCAATATCTCCATTGAGGAATGCTGTTTTGACATCCATCTGCCATATCTCATAATCATAATATGCAGCGATTGCTAACATAATCCTCACAGAATTTAGCTTTGCTACTGGGAGAAAGTCTCATCGTAGTCAACTCCTTGAATTTGTCGAAACCCTTTTGCGACAAGTCGAGCTTTATAGACAGTAACATTACCATCAGCATCTGTTTTCTTCTTGAAAATCCATTTGTTCTCGACAGCCTTTCGGCCATCCGGTAAGTCCACCAAAGTCCATACTTGGTTTTCGTACATGGATCCAATATCGGATTTCATGGCTTCCTGCCATTTATTGGAATCTGGGCTCATCATCGCTTCCTCATATGTCTCGGGGTCATCGGTGTTGTCCACCAACATGACACTCATAACGGGATCATACCAATGGAGTGGTACGAGTTCTCGTTGACCTCGAGGCTCGTAGTAACTTCAACCAAGTTTCATGATCACCATCATTAGCTTCCTCTCTTATTGGTGCGGGCACCACAGAACTTCTTCGGTGTTGCGCTACTCGCAATTCGAGAAGGTTCGACAACCTCGTCGAGTTCTACTTTCCTTCCAAATACTTCTTTCGAGAGAAATTCCTTCTCTAGAAAGGATCCATTCTTGGCAACAGCGAAGATTTTGCCTTGGATCTATGATAGAAGGTATACCCAATAGTTTCCTTTGGGTATCCTATGAAGACGCATTTTTCCGCTTTGGGTTCAAGCTTGTCCTATTGTAACTTCTTTACATAGGCTTCGCATCCCCAAACTTTAAGGAGCGACAATCTAGGTTTCTTCCCAAACCATAATTCATACGGTGTCGTTTCAGCGGATTTAGACGGTGCCCTATTTAAAGTGAATGCGGTGTTTCTAATGCATAACCCCAAAATGATAGCGGTAAATCGTAAGTGACATCATAGAACGAACCATATCTAAGAGAGTTCGATTACGACGTTCGGACACACCATTACGCTGTGGTGTTCGGCGGTGTCAATCAGAAAGTATTCCGCATTTCTTCAAATGCTCGCCAAACTCGTAACTTAGATATTCACCTCCACGATCGAGCGTAGAAATTTAATCTTCTTGTTACGTTGATTCTCTACCTCACTTTGAAACTCCTTAAACTTCTCGAAAGTTTCGGACTTATGTTTCATGAAATAGATATACCCATATCTACTCAAATCATCCGTGAAGGTAAGAACATAACGATAACCATCACGATGCTACACTCATTGGACCACACACATCGGTATGTATGATTTCCAATAAGTCCGTAGCTCGCTCCATCATACTGAGAAAATGGATTCTTAGTCATTTTTCCCATCGGACATGCTTCGCATCTTTCAAGTGATTCAAAATCAAGTGATTCAAGAAGTCCATCGAATGGAGTTTCTTCATACGCTTCACTCCAATGTGACCAAGGCAGCGATTGCCACATATAGGTGAATTATCGCTTGATTTCAATCGTTTAGCCTCAATGTTGTTGATATGTGTATTTCCACTATCGAGATTCAATAAGAATAGACCATCTATCAAAGGTGCATGTGCATAAAACATATTACTCATATAAATCGAACAACCATTATTCTCTGACTTAAACAAGTAACCGTCTACAATAAACAAGATCGATATAATGTTCATGCTCAACACAGGCACTAAATAACAATTATTTAAGTATAAAACTAATCCCGATGGTAGATGAAGGGGTAGCGCGCCGACCGCGATCACATCAACCTTTAATCCGTTTCCCACGCGCATCGTCACCTCGTTTTTCGCTAGCTTCCGTTTATTCTAAGACTGTTTCAAGTTACAAATATGAGCAACCGAACCAAGATTCAAATACCGGGCACTACTACAGTACTAGTGAGATACACATCAATAACATGTATATCAGATATACCTTTCTTCTTGATGTTGCCGTTCTTCAGATCCGCCAAGTACTTTGGGCAATTCCGCTTCCAGTGACCTTCTCCCTTGCAGTAAAAGCACTCAGTATCACGCTTGGGTCCAGCCTTGGTCTTCTTCGCCGGCGTGGTAACTTTCTTACCACCCTTCTTGAAGTGTCCCTTTTGCTTAGACTTGCCTTTCTTGAATTTGGTGGTCTTATTGACCAACAACACTTGGTGCTCTTTCTTGATCTCCACTTCTGCAGATTTCAACATAGCAAAGAGTTCTGGCAATGTCTTGTTCATGTTCTGCATGTTGTAGTTCATCACAAAGTTCTTGTAACTTGGTGGTAGTGATTGGAGGACACGGTAAATCCCCAAAGCATTAGGAAGCACTATACCCAAGCTTTGAAGTTTGTTTGCGTGCAGACATCTTAAGCACATGCTCACTTTGAGCTGCCCTCTTCCATCTTGCGTTAAAGAACTTTTGAAGCCTCATAGCTTTCAATTGCCGCATGAGTCTCAAAAATCAATTTGAGATCCTCGACAATATCATATGGGTCGACTCTTCAAACCTTTTCAGCTCCTATTCCAAACCATACAATATAGCACCTGAACTATGGAGTACTGATTCTTCCGGCGAGGTAAACATTCCTTACTTCATCGGCTGACATCGGCAGTGGTCACCCGGTGCATCCGACATAGGTCAAATTACCACCGTGAGGACAATCCTCAAATTGCGGAACCAATCCACGAAGTTGCTTCCATTGTTTTTCAACTTTTCTTTCTCTAGGAGCATTAAAATTGATGGTAGGGCTGCCATTGATCTACAACATATTTTCAATAGTTTAGACTAAGTTTATGACAAATTGAGTTCAAATTAATTAATGAAATTAAACTAGGTGAACTCCCACTCAAAACAACATCCCTCACATTGTTTTAGTGATCACATGAACCAAATCCACTACATCAACATCGATCATCACGAGAGTTGATATAGTTTCAATGGCGAACAATCGTCATGTTCATCATATCTACTATATGATTCATGCTTTACCTTTCGGTGATACGTGTTCGAGACCATGTACATGCATGCTAGGCTCGTCAAGATCAAACCTTAGTTTCGCATGACCAAATCTGGCTTGCTCACGTTGTATACACTTGCAGAATCTAACACCCGATCATCACGTGGTGCTTGAAACAACAAGCTTTAGCAACGGTGCTAACTAAGGGTGAACACATTATGACTTGAAATTCATGTGCATGAGGGATCATCTTATAATGCTACCGTCGTCTACTAAGCAATACAAGATGTATAAAGGATTAACATCACATGCAATTCAATAATATGTGATATGATATGGCCTTTCTTCTTTGTCCTTCCGATCTCCATCTTTAAGCACGAACATGATCTCCATCATCACCGACATTGCATCAAGGTCAATGACGCTTATCCATGGTTGTCGTCCACCGGATGCAACTATTACAACTACTTTGAATAGACAAGCGGGTCTTAACATAAAATAAAGGCAACCATATGGCTCCTGCCGGTTGCCAACTTACAATAAGGAACATTGCATACATCAGATATAATCACAATCATGGCCATATCACATCATCAGACACCGCAAAACAAAGTTAGACGCCTCTACTTTCTTTGCATATTTTACGTGGTTTGGGGATTTCAATAAGTGTCGTTCTAACTTACGAACAAGAACCACAACATTGATACTAGCATTGTTGATCACCCGTTGTAAATTGGATCTTAACTATGCTAGGAGAAAGCAGGCACCATAAAGCCACTTATGCAATACAAGTTGCATGTCAAGCATGGAGCAAGTCTCATGAACGATGTCATGTAAGGTTAGCCGGGCGCTTCATCCCAACATACCGCAAGATGCAAAGTACACAAGAAGCAATCGACAATAAAAGCATCAACGCCATAATGACCATTGTGTTCTACTCGTGCAAGATCTACATATAGACACGGCTCGATACCCTTTGTAGTGTTTCGTAGCATGGAAAACAAAAATTTCTATCGCATACAAACAAACAAGCCAAGATCTATCTACTAGATTGTAGCGAGTCGATGGAATAATTTACCCTCGAAGATTCCAAAGTGTTTAACGAGGCGGATTCTCGTGGGTGATGTAGTCGTACTCTTCCCGATCTCAAGATCGTAGGCGATCCTTGGCGCTGCGCTCGGCGCTTCCTTGATCGGTCTGCGTTCGACTCGAAGACCTTCCTCTCCCTTGTTCCAGCAGCGTGGAGGTTGTAGCACTCTCCTCGCGATTCCGGCTGACTGGCGTGGTGCAGGAAGTAGAGGGAGATCATGAGCTTCGCCTAAGCGGGCGAGTATGGTGGAGTATGAGAGAGCTATTAGTGTTCTAGGGTTTAGACACACCAATTAGAAGGCTCTAAACCAAGGCTAGAGCAATTAGAAGCTCTAAACCAAAGCGGCTCTAAACCGGAGATTAGAGGATAGGAACTTGTGTGTCTAGAGGAGGCCACCCCTCCTTTTATAGGTGGGAGGGCGGCCAAGGGAGGAGTCCCTCCCAAAGTAGGCCTTGGTGGCGCTGTCTTGGAGAGGGACTCCTCCCAAGTCAGTTTGCCTCCTCTTGCTTGTTTCCCAATTTCTGTTTTAGCTTGGACTTTCAAACTGGCCATTTGACTTTTCTGTTTAGGATTCAATTTAATCCTTTATTTGGAACAGCAAGAACACTTAGTACATGATGCAATCATTCCAATATGTAATGACACATTCATGTACCCTTCCCCGTAGTGTCGGACATTAGGAACCTTCTAGAACATTCGGTGAAAACAGGAATCATTTCGAACTCAAAGCGGGACTTTCCTTATATGGATCTTATTCTCGGACCATTCCGGATCACCTCGTGATATCCGGATCCCATCCGAGACTCCGAACAACATTCAGTCTCTTTCTCATAATACCATAACTACTCAAACAACGTCGAATCCTTAAGTGTGTCTCCCTACGGTTCGTGAATCATGCGGACATGATCGAGACACTTCTCCGAACAATAACCAATAGAGGAATCTGGAAATTCATATGGCTCCCAAATATTTCTACGATTACTTTGCGATCGAATGAACCACTTACATACGATACCAATTTCCCTTTGTCTCACGATAGTTTACTTATCCGAGGTTATGATCGTCGGTATCTCTGCATACCTTGTTCAACCTCGTTACCGATAAGTACTCTTTTCTCGTTCCCGTGATATGTGATCCCTTGTGACCCAGTCACATGCTTGCAAGCTAATTGGATGACATTCCACCGAGAGGGCCCAGAGTATATCTATCCGTCATATGGATGGACAAATCCCACTCTTGATACATGTGTTTCAACCAATACTTTCCGAACACTCAATGCCACCTTTATAGCCACCCAATTACGGTGTGGCGTTTGATGTCATCAAAGCATCCATCCGGTAAAGGTGATATGCATGATCTCATGGTCGAAGGAATTAGGTTACTATGTATCAGAAAGCATATAGCAATTGAACTATTGAAATGACTTGATCTTTATGCTACGCTTATCTATAGGAGTATGTCCACCATATCATTCTCCTAACGATATGATCTTGTTGTTGATAACATCTCAATGTTCATGATAGGGAAACCACAATCATTAATCAACCAACAAGCTAGCGAAGTATAGAGGTTATACTAGGGACTTCAAATTAAGTTTACAAATCACACAAGTATTAATGTTTCCTTGTTAATACTATTATAGCATGAATGTAAACATTTATCATAAACACAAAGATATAATAATAACTACATTTATTATTGCCTCTAGGGCATATCTCCAACATACATGACACTTCACCATTTATGGGCCTAGGGAAAGCATTGTGTATTTGGCTACTAATTGCGGGGTTTCCAGAGTGACAGAAACCTGAACCCCCGTTAGGACACCATTGCATAAGGGAGCGTAGGATCTCAGAGTTTAAGGTTGTGGTTAGATTTATATCTTAATTACTTTCCTGTAGTTACGGATGTTTGCAGGGGGTTTAATCACAAGTATGTATTAGTCCAAGTACGTCTGATAAGAGTACAGGTTCACCCACACAACACTTACAACACCAAAGAAGAGTACTCAGCTATTTGAAGCGAAAGCAATTGACAGAATTCCTGTGTGTCCTCGAGAACGTTTGGTCTTTATAAGTATTTCCACCGGCTTGTCCTTTGCTAAGAAAGGATTGGGACACTTGCTGCGTTTGTTCTTTATTACTTTCTCTTTGTTTTGTTGCCTTATCAGAAAACCACTAAAAATCCATTTGCTAAGTATTTACAGAGATTTCCTGCTCCATACCACTGTTTAGCACCTTATGCTCCTCGCTGGGATCGACACTCCTATTTATCGAAAGTATTGCGATACACCCACTATACTTGTGGGTCATCAAGACTATTTTTTGGCGCAGTTTCCGGGGAGTGAAGCGCTATTGAAGAGTGGAACTGGTAAAGGAAACTTCTACTGTGAGTATTGCTTTTGTTACTGTCTGTTACTTTGTTTCCAATATGGATAACCCACTTGATTTTCTGTTTGGGAAAACTACTAACGCTGCTAGGGTAGTAGATGAGCCACCACATGTTGAGATAGATCCTTTTAAGATACCTACAAGTATTGTTGATCGTGTTATGGATAATTATTATTTTGGGGATGGAATTGTCTATCCTGGTGATCACTTGCTTTTTATCCATGAATTATGCGGGTTGTTTAAGTGTGCAGGTATCACAACTGAGCAATTGAATAAGTTACTCTCCATATCCTTGAAAAGGAGAGCTGAAGAATGATATAAGCTGCTGAAGAATGGACAATCCATGGAATGGGAGGAAATGGCTTCTCTCTTTTATTCTAAATTTTATCCTCCTAGTGAGATTCATCAGGATAGAAATCTGATATATATAACTTTTGGTCTCATGATGGAGAGAGTACATCTCAAGCTTGGGGGAGATTGAAGTTACTAATGCTTAAATGTCCTATTTATGAACTCCCTAACAATATTATTATCAATAACTTTTATGCTAGTCTCTCTCTTCATGATAAAGATTTACTAGATGCTTCTTGTCCTGGATCATTCCCACACGTATGAAGGAAGAAGCTAAATGGGATCTACTAGACCGTATTCAAGAGACCCCTAAAGCTTGGGAGAATGACAAAGGAAGAAAGTCAGGTATAAACTATGATTATGAATGTATTAAATCTTTTATGGGAACTGATGACTTCTGTGATATTAATAATTAGTTTGGTATTCATTCCCAAAGTATTGCCAACTGTTTTAAGGCCTTTGCCTCTTACATAGAAATTCCCAAGAAGAAGTGGAACAAGTACCGTGCACCTTATAAAGATGTTGTTAGTCATGTTCCTGTTAGAAGTACTCAAGTTTGTACTACTAATCATATTGTGCATGAACCTTATGTTGAGAAAATACCTTTTCCAGCTAAGATGAAGGAGTATTCTATGATGATTAGTGCAAATAATAAAGGTACAAAGAAAACTGTGGAGCCTGTTGAGCAATTGAATATTGAACCTATGGTAGCTATTGTGAAAGATCTTGACGCTATAAATATAGAGGATGAGCATATTGTATTCTGTGAAGACGCTTCTAATATTATTTCTTATCCTAGTAAAGCTAGAAAAGCTAGTATTCCTGTGCTTTCTGTTAAAATAGGTGATCATTGCTACTATGGTTTATGTGATATTGGTGCTAGTTCTAGTGCTATTCCTTATGAGCTTTACAGGGAAATTATGCATGAAATTGGTCCTTGTGAGCTTGAGGACATTGATGTGGTTATTCACCTTGCAAATAAGGAAACCATTTGCCATATTGGTATTGTAAGATATGTGGAGGTTCTTTGTGGTAAGATTAAATATCCTGTTGATTTTCTAGTGCTTAATTCAACAGCTAGCTAAACTTTTCCTATCATTTTTGGTAGACCTTTTTTGACCACTTGTGGTGATATTATATATTGTAAGAAGGAGAAAGGTTTAACTAAGTTTGATGGAGAATCTTATGAGTTTAACTTTTCCAAATTTGCTAAAGCTCCTTGTGAAAACAGCTTGCCTAATAAAGATTTCAGGATGGAACAACTTTCTTCTATTGATCCGGTTTATGACCTTGGACCTCTTTTTGGTGACTGTAAGTATGCTTACTCAAATGATAAAGTTGTTGCCAGTGACAGTTATATTGTCAACTTTATTCAAAGTGCTACTGAAAGTTATTATGAGAGAGGGAAACATGGTTTTATGCATCTCAATAATGTTAAGTTTCCCCGTTTTATGTTGAAAGATTTGAAGTTGCATTTGTTTTGTCTTCCTATGCTAGTGGCTTTTTGTTTCAACAATTCATTTTCTCATACTACTCCCATGCATAGGAAGTGGGTTATACTCAAGTGTGTTGCTTATTTGCTTTTTGATGCTCTTTTTTACTCCAGATTTATATCTCCTTTGTGAGCATCTTTGAAAGTCTCAGGCCTAACTTAAAGGCATAAAAGAAAAGTACTTGTTGGGAGATAACCCAAGAGTTTGGTTGAGTCTTGGAAGTTATTACCTCTGTAATAACCGCTCCTTATCCTCTTTGTTTTGGTTTTTGTGTCAAGTTCAACTGCTTTTGTGAAGTAGAGGAGTTGTGAAAAGTGGTCATCTGGGACAGATTTTGTGTCTGCCGTAAAATTCTTGAGGGATCTCAGTACGTCGGATGGAGCTGTATTTTCTGAGATTGTTCTCCAAGTTGTTACCCAACTTTCATTAGTTCTGCACTTTTGATTTGAGGACAGAAGGTTTTGAAAAACAATCTTTACCTGCTGGTCTATTTTGACAGATTCCTGTTATCATTTGCATTTGCCTCTTATATAAGCCTTTGTTTTGATGGATTTCAGTTGAAGTGTGAACCTAAATGTTTGTTGTTTTTGCTTACACTAATGTTGCCATTAAATTTTCTGTATTGCCTTGTGAGGAAAGGAAACTTCCAGGAGAAGGAGAAAAGGAGTCTGCAAAGTTCGTCTTTGAATAGGTAAAAGTGGTGAAAACAGAAGGTTCGTGAAACCCCAATCTTTTTATTTTTTATGTTTTTAATACATAAGGGAAGTTATGAGACGAGCAGAGGAGGACGGAGTGCGGGTGGACAAACCCACCCTAGGTGCGGCCCCCTTCCTAGCCGTGCCTGGAGGGGGTGTGCCACCCCAGAACTCCGACTCTGCCTCGTTTCCGTGTCAAAACCTTCCTTACGCTCTAAAACTTCGTAATATATAAGACCCTGGATCTCCCGAGGTTCGTGCATCGTGTTGTCGTCGTGTTTTTGTTTTGATCTATTTTTGTCAGGAAATCTGCTCAAGTTTAGAGCACCATGGTCTCCGCCAACGACAAAGGCAAGAAGCCCGTGGAGGAGATAAAGTTGAAAGAACAGACCTCCGCAGGGGCAAGGGAAAGAAACCCACTTCGGTAGGAGCAATTAACATTGGGGATGCTTTTTATCGTAACATGCAAGGAATCATAGCCTTCGGTCTAGACTTCAGATACTTCCCCGAGGCAGCAGAGGCCCTTCGAACCACTGACGAGTTTTGTGCTGAGTACCGTGCTTTGAGGATGAAGGTGGATATGCTTCAAGAGGAGAATAACAGGCTTCGTAAGATGCTGGAGGATTTTCTGATCCTTGACAAGAGAACACCACCACCACCGAAGGAGTAATTCGTCATCAGGTTTGGCATCCCTTTGGCTTGTTCCAAACTTGGGGGAGTGTCGCGGTATCACCACCATTATCTTTTATCTTTTACCTTTTAGTGGATTTGTATCTTTGGTAGAGAGGTTATCTTATAGTTTGATTTGCATGTGTAAGTATCTCTCCTTTAGTTGGTTATCTATGTATCCCTTGGTGTGAGTGCCTTTATTGAAATATTAATGAGAAGTTTCATCTTTTACTTTTTGCACTTCTTATTTTAGTTTGCAATATCTATTATATGATGGATCTTATTGATCAGTATTGGCATCACTTTGGGAGCATCAAGTGGATCTAAATTGGTTTTGGCAAACCGGGTTCTGGTCAGTAGCAAAACTTTTTGAGATTTGAAAGAAAAATAGAAAAAAAGCTTACAGGTATTTTGTATCATTTACTTTCTTTCTTGTTGGATCATAAGCTTAGTATTCTTTATTTAAGATCTTTTGTTTCTTGAAAGAAGATTGCATGTTTGGCTTTATTACGTGTATGTTTGCTTGTTTCTTTCAACTTTCTTGCTTCCTACCCATCCTTGCAAGCCAAAAACCTGTTTTGAGAAGACATACTTCTCATGTTTCCAAACCCTTTAACCAAAACCTTTACCATTTGTGTCCACCATATCTACCTATTAGCTTTTGCTATTCCAAGCAAATTCTCAAACTTCATCTACCTTTCGAATTAAAAAAGTATTTTGTTATGTGAAAACTAGTTAGTAAAGCTGTCACGAACTTGAATGGCACACCTTATTTTCTTGCCCCTAAAAGAATTGAACCATTGTGCCATCGAAGTTGTATATGCTTGCATCTATACGTTGGAATTAGCAGAACCGTGTTGTCACGAGGAACATTTTCAACATTGCACATGTACTTTGTACTCAGTTGATATCATGCTCTTTTGTCTATGGATGTCAACGGTGTGAAATAAAGAAGGAACTTGTAAGTCCATGGAGTTTGTATTTTGTGTTAGAGAAACGCCTGGGCCGCTAGCCTAAGCCATGCCTAATCATGGTGGAAACTTGCAGCATCACCATAGTGACATCTATGAAGCATTCTTTTTATAAAAAAGAGACACATTGAGAAAGAGGAAAGAGAGAAAAAAGCACCATATTCCCATGATAAATAAGAAGATTGATGAGATGCTCATTGTCTACTTGCCTTGTCATTTTGGTTGTGGAAAAGCTCATGTACCATGTGCAAGGGGTACCTCGTTGGCGGTTCTCTATGATACGCAAATACTTACAATGACAAGAACTTACCTGGGCCCAAAGTTGAGTAGCATGAGGAGTGGCCCTCATATTCAAGGGACATGAGATTGCCAACTTATATTTCGTCAAGCATATACTCCATCTTTGTGCACTTTAACCCTAATCATCTCAAGATGCCTACGATAGGGGAAATGAGGGCTCAAAGCTAGTAAGTGCCATGATCTTTTGGAATATCTTTATGACTTGTAATCCCTGCTACCCTCTATAAAGGGACCTTTCTCCTATTTACCAATTTGAGTCCGTAAACCTATTTCCTCTCTACCTCCAGCAAGAATTTGAGTTGTTGTGTTTCAAACATTCATATGGTGATTTATTCAATCATGTTCTTTATCTTCCTTGTTTGCACAAGACTCTTATCTATTGAGTATTACTTTGAAAGACTTCACTTGTGAAAAACCTTTTTGAGCAAAGAGTGATCCTGTTATAAAACTTCTACAAAAATCTTTTTGTGAAACTGTTTGCCAGCTATTCTCTGACTAGGAACAAGAGTTTGCCAATTCCAATTATGATTTATTGTTATGCATCTCTATTGTGACTGTTGTACTTGGTTGAAAGCTAAGTTATATAATGGTGAGTTGATTTCTTCTATGATTTGTGTAGTGGTAAGTGTGATGCTTCTTGTTCATATTCTTTTATCGACACTTCACTCCATAAACTTGTGGACATGTTTACTGAGCTCAGTTTTTGCTTGGGGACAAGCGAAGGTCTAAACTTGGGGGAGTTGATACGCCCAATTTGCATCACCATTCTATATCATAATCGACCTTTATTCATTGATATTTGTCTTATTGGACGATTCTTGGAGGATGGACTTCCGGAGTCTGGATTCTAATGGAAAAGAGGGTGTTTTGATGCAATTTCGCGAAGATCAGAAAAATACCAGAAAATATGGGAAAATATTATTTTTCCAGAAGATTTAGGAAGCCAGAAGGAGGGATGAAGAGGGGCCACAAGGGTCCCACACCCCCTAGGCATGGTCCCACATGACCCCGTGCCTAGGGCAGGTGTGGCCCACCTGCCCGGCTCCCGACTCCGCCCCTTCGCCTATATCTTCCCTACGGAACCCTAAGCCTCGGAGAGCGACCACAGATAGATTTCCGCCGCCTCTAGGGGTCGGAAAACACCGAGAGATAAATATCTCTCCGGCAGACAAAATTCTATCGAGGAAATTCCTTCCCGGAGAGGGGATATCGTCGCCATCAACATCGTCATCAAGCTAGGCTTCATCGAGATCATCATCATCATCCACACCATCATATCCATCAGCACCATCATCACCACTCCATCCCGCTGTAACAATTGTTTTGGATATTGCTTTAGTTCTTAGAGGAAACTTTCCTGGTGTTAATTACTATTGTAGTTGATGCTTGTGAGTGGAACCATTGGATTATTGTTTATGTTCAGATTGTTATCCATTACCATATCATCTTTGATCTTGATCCATATGATGTCTTGTGAGTAGTTCGTCTAGTTCTTGAGGACATGGGAGAAGTCATGTTGTTATTAGTGGATCTGTGTTGAGTTATTATTCAATGGTTCAGTATTTAAGTTGTGGTGCTATTCTTGTAGTGGTTTCATGTGAACGTCGACTACATGACACTTCACCATTTATGGGCCTAGGGAATGCATTGTGTATTTGGCTACTAATTGCGGGGTTGCCAGAGTGACAGAAACCTGAACCCCCGTTAGGACACCATTGCATAAGGGAGCGTAGGATCTCAGAGTTTAAGGCTGTGGTTAGATTTATATCTTAATTACTTTCCTGTAGTTACGGATGTATGCCGGGGGTTTAATCACAAGTATGTATTAGTCCAACTACGGTCGATACAGTAGCACAAGTTCACCCACACAACACTTACAACACCAAAGAAGAGTACTCAGCTATTTGAAGTGAAAGAAATTGACATAATTCCTGTGTGTCCTCGAGAACGTTTGGTCTTTATAAGTATTTCCACCGGCTTGTCCTTTGCTAAGAAAGGATTGGGACACTTGCTGCATTTGTTCTTTATTACTTGCTCTTTGTTTTGTTGCCTTGTCAGAAAATCACTAAAAATCTGTTTGTTAAGTATTTACAGAGATTTCCTGCTCCATACCACTGTTCAACACCTTCTACTCCTCGTTGGGATCGACACTCCTATTTATCGAAAGTACTGCGTGTCACATCCCAAGATTTTCCAAATCTTATAATGTGAAAATAAATGAATAAAATAAAACTTTGTTTGAATTTCAGAGCTAGAAGAAACTTTTGAATTCAATTGGAACTTCAAACCCATTTGAATTAAAATAAAACCTAAAAGGGATTCATAAAGATAAACATTTATTAAAGGAAATTAAAATGTTTTTGAATTACTGTTTTGGAATCTTTTAAATAAAGGATTTGGTTTTCAAAAGAAAAGGTGGATTCATAAATAAGGATTATTTTATATAGCCAAATTAAACTCTGACCAATATTTTGAAATAAATGTTTTGTTTTGAATAAAAATAGCAAAAGATGATTTAAATAAATTGATAAGGAATTATTATCCAAACTCTATTTAAATAAAAGGTTTTACCAATTTAATTGAAACATCAAATCTTATTATTTAAAATAAGTATTCCCAATATTTGATATTCACAAATAAAACCTACTAAAATGTTTTGGCTTTATTTTAGATTTCAAAATAAATAACTCAATAAAACAAATCCTAGTTAATTTTGAAAGTATATTATATTTAATTACTAATGGACCCTAAAAATAAAATGTTAATTTATTTTAAACAAGTTTTCAGATACTCTTCACTTTCAAATAACCTACTGAATTGGTTTTGAAAATATTTGTGTTTTAAATGAAGATTTTATTAATTAAAACAAACCCTATTTTATTAAATAACTAAAGATCCATTTTATTAAATTAAAGAAGAGATCTTAAAAAGAATAAAAAATTATTATTATTTTGGATTTTGGTTTATGTTACTGAACAGAACCAAATTCTTAGTGCAAGATTTGATGATTATTTGATTTGATTTAGACATTGTTTGTTTGTTCGAAATTTCAAAACAGAATTGGGAAATAGAAAAAGAATCAGAAATAGAAAAAAATAAGAAAGAAATCGACCCAACCCAACAGCCCAACAGCAGCCCACCTAGCCCACCTGTTCCCACGCCCCGAATCATTTTTCCTCACTCAGGAACTTAACCGCACTGAGACTGACCAGTGGACCTCACTCTCATTTCTTTTCCCACTTACCGGTGGACCCCACCTCTACTGCTCATCGTCCACACCCGCGCGACCCCCTCTCCCCAAACTCACGCCGTTCTTTGCCATTCAAAGCAGCGATCAATTCAGATGATGCGCCTTAAACCTCGTCGTGAATGCACGCTATTAAGCGCCAACGCCTCCCCCTCCTTTCCCCTCTGTCGCCACTCCCTCACTGCCCCTAGGCTGTCGCCAATCTCTTCTACACCGCCGCCGTCTCCGACGAGCTTAACTCTCAATTCCGGCCACACACTACCTCCCCTTACTTAATCGACCAAGCACGCACGCTCCCCATCCCCTGGCGCTTCTGTCCGTGCCCTCCGTTCAACCGCGGGCGCCCCGAAGCGTCGGCTTTGACAAGTTCCGACGACGCCGCCGTCTGCAACCTCTCCAACGACGGTTACCAGGTGAACCCGACCGCCCCTTCATTTCTCGATCACGCACATAGCATTGCCTTGATCCTGCGCATCTGACCGCGCCTTCATTTTGCCTTAGGGCGATCTCCAGTGACGTCCTCGACCTCGACCAGAGCCGCCCGTCGCCAGAACCAACTCCGGCGAGTAATTGCCGCGATGAGCGCCTTTGTCAAGCCAAAACGTCTAGCATCACCACAGCCCTGCGATTGGTGAGCACTTTCTCCCTCTTTGCTTCCTGTAGCCACCGTAGCACCACCGCTTTGGCCGTGCGCCGCTAGCCCGTTGCCGCTCACTTTGGTCCGAACCGATCAGAGGATCTAGATCGGCGGTGAGATTAGATCAATTAAACTCGAAAAGATGCAGCGGCGCGTGCGATGCCACTTGATCTAACGGCCGCAACCCGCGATCCACCGAACCGTACCGTCTAGTTAAAGCGGCGTGTCAGCGATATGTTTAAAAACTGATTTGAAAACAGAATATTTTGCAAACTTCAAACCTCTGTAACTTTCAAACCACACGTCCAAAAATTACAAATTTTATGTCGTTGGATTCAGGAGAGAAAGCCCTAGACAACCATGGCCTTAGTATAGCAAATAGTACCTGTTTGTTTGCTTGTTTTTGCAGATCCATTTATGAGCTTGTTTAGAGTAGAAATTGTTTAAAATTGATTTTTGGGTTAAATCTTTTGCAAATTGGTGTGTTGTGACCTTACTGACCCTAGGAACCAACCCATGGTTTTGGAAATAAAATTGGAAAAATTTAGAATAGATTAATTGAATTAGTCTAATTCTATCTAAGTAATGATAATGGTTTTATTTTGAAAAAGAATGTTGGAATAAAAACTATTGGGAAAATATTATAATTCAAAGCTACTGACCTAAAACACCAAATCTTGAGAGTTAGAAACTTTTGGTGAAAAACTTAAAGGTTTAGATTTAATAAAACTATTTTCCACCACATAAAATGTTGAATGGGTTTTAAAATAGATTTTGAGCGAAACCCTCTAACCAATGACTTTGCCATTTTTGTAAATGACCCATTTGGACCTTACAAAGTTTATAAACCTAGTAGATACCAACCTTGCAATAGAACCCTCCTTTGCATGACTTAGATTCCATTGCTATGTGTGTGTGAAATTGTTTGTTTAACCTTGGTTTGGAATGTTAGTTGATTTTGTGTTTTGCTTGATTGACTTGTAGTGAATATAGCAAAGTGTGAGACTAGCAAGATAAAGGAGTGAACCACCATTCCCTACCTAAAAGGCAAGTTACACTATCATACAAATGCCCTACTATTTTCATTATACTTAGTGGATTATGAAAACATGCATGAAAAGACATCTTTATACTTATGCTATGCTAAATCCTAATAGGATTCCCTATACACTCCTTAGTGAAAATATTGTAAGATGTACATGCTTAGCCATGCTTCATTTTGAAAAGAGATACATGTTGAGATTTTAAAAAGGTTGAGAAAAGGACTTATGTTTTACTTAATAAAACAAGGACTCAATGAACCACCTAGGTGGTGGATACTTTAAGTTTTGGAGAAGGTGTCAACAAAAGGAACCATGTCTATGGGAATCACTTTGTGTTGTGCTCCAAAAGAAAACCACCTAGGAAACTTAGAGATTGAACATGTTTCTCCAATTGTGGCTTTCGTGTGCAACCACATGCTATTATGGCTCTGGCTTAGTCAACTACATTAGGAAGACCCATACATTGTCTTTAGTTACCGGACATGGGGATCTGGAATGCTTCATGGGGATGAAGACAAGCTAGCAATGATGTATGGGAGGACCTTTTGGAAAGACTTCGTCACACTCTCGATCTGGGTACTCCATCTTGGTGAGCACTAATCCAGAGCCCTGGTGGCAACAAGATGGGATTGTGTCATGTGGGTAAAGTGTACTCTTCTGCGAAGTTAATAAAATCTAAGTACTTAGCCGTGTCCCGGTTATGGACAATCTTGAGCAACTAAAGTTTGAACTATGGGAGATCTCGACATTCCAACTTCTAAAGTAAAATAAAACTTGATGCCTTGTGTGTCTACCAAGGAATTCAAAAATTTATTAAGCTTGATGCACTTGGGGTTACCAAGGTGCTCAAGGATTTTGTTTAAACACTTGATGTACTTGGAGTGACCAAGGAACTCATGAGATTTGATAAGACTTGTTACACTTGGGGTTACCAAGTGGCTCAAGAGATTTTGATAAGGACTTGAACACTTGAGTTTCTACCAAGGAGTTCAAGGGATTCTTGGAAAAGAGATTTGACAAAGGACTTAAAACCCTTTTTGAAAAGATAGGATAAAATATTGCTTTATGCAAATAAGCCTTAAACTCTACTTAGCCAAATATGCATATAATGATAGGATCCACTCTTATTATACACAGAAGTGAAGCTTGCCAATACAATTCAAAATGTATTGACCCTTGTGGTTGTAACTTGTAATGTTGCAGGTTGATTGTTTTTAAGTGAAGATTGTTTGATTGACTAGGACTACAAAGTCTACAACCAACATCTGCCTGTGGCACTTTGAAGATGAAGGAACCATGACTATAGTTATTCCGCTGCAATGTAATGTAATAGCCAATTGAGCTAGGTTTGATGTAATAAACTTATGTTATTCCTGGTTATAAATTTATATTATGACCTTTGTATCTTGATATTACATCTTAACTGTGGATGCTAGCTATTGATCCAGGGACTAGCATTGTAAACATAGGAGGAATCCACCTTATTAGGTTGAGACTCCCTACAGATGGTATCAGAGCATTGTGTTGCCTGTAGGATTTGTAAACCCTAGTATTTGACAAAACCCTTAGAAAAATAGGAGTTATATCTTGATCCAAAACTTATTTACAAAAACACTTGTAACCTCTTTCCTTAACCATTTTGGTCTCAACTCTACACCTCTTCTACTTCAACTTGATGGAAAAACCCACCAATGGCCAAAGACTGCACCATGTGCAAAGGATGACTTCAACATCTTCAACTCTAATGACTTTAACATCTTCAACTCTAATGACTTCAACATCTTCAACTCTAATGACTTCAACATCTTCAGCATATTTCACCAAGGACCTCCAACTTAGGTATCACTAAGGATTACAAGTGAAACAAGGAAAGTCTTGCTCAAGATTTGGAGACTGAGGGAATGCAAAATAATAAGAACCATCAACAACTTTGAAGTATTGTAACCAAGAGTTTATCTCAAGGAAACCATGATCTCATGCAAGAAGGATCATAAAGGAAGGAAAGATCACAAGTGAACCATATAGATGGACCACCCTATTTAGATAAGTCAAAAACACACCAACCTATGTGGTGTAGCAAAAATATTTTGTTAACTAAGTATGTGCTTGAACCTTGTTTGAGTGAAAGGTTTGGTTTGTGATTGCATGCACATTGTTTGTGTAAATTGTGATGTGTGTGATTAGAATTAAGTCCTTAGAAATATCTTGCCTATTCTAATCTTCCTTCAACCCAAACAGATGACTACTCCAAAGGACTCCAACATCAAGCTTGATGACACCAACACCAACCAAGCTGACAGCATGAAAGAGCTCATAGCAACCCAACATCAGTTGAACCAACTAACAGCTCAGTTCCTAGCCAACAATAGTGGTAAAGATCCAGCACTGCAAAAGTTTTTGGAGGAACAATCCCAACTGATGCTTAAGGTGACTAATCAAATGATTAGCATGGAAGAAAGCTATCCTAAAGGAGTTTATGATAACAAGGATGACAAGAATGTTATTCTAGATGGAGCCCCAGCTTGCATTATTTGTGGAGACAAGGATCATACTTCCAAGGAGCATGAAGGACAATGCCCCAATTGTGAAGAAGACCATCCTATTGGACAATGTCCCACCTCTCAATCTACTTGTTACCTTTGTGAAGGAAGTGATCATACTCCTGACCAATGTCCCATCTATGCCATGGTGGAACAAAGGAAACAAGAAGGATCCAAGTCTACCAAAGGAAAAGGACCACTCATACCTCCAAACAAGACAACCCAATTCAAAGGACTAAAGAATCCTAAGAAACAAAAGCAAGACATGAGCCTTGCACAATGTCGTAAATGTAAGGAAATGGGACACTACTCCAGTGGATGCCCAGAGAACAAGAGGAATAAAGAGATTGACCAAGTGTGGTGCAACAACTGCAAAGAGTTGGGCCACTATGTAGCAACTTGTCCACAAGAGCCACGTAAAGAACTCAAGGACATTCATTGTTTCAATTGCAAGAATCCAGGACACTATGCAAGCAACTGTCGAAAGATGAAGAACAAGTTGAACAAGCCTATGGAGAAGCTCAACCTTGGCCCATGAGTCAAGTATGGAAACCAAGGAAACCATGCAAGTGTTTGCCATGAGAAATTTTCTCCAGGATCCCAAGAAGGACAATATGTAATTTTTGTTTGAAGATTTTTAAGGGTGGTAGTACCCTAGTTGTTTTGAACTTGCTTGTAACCCTAGCCTTTCCAAATCTCGGGACGAGATTTATTTTAAGGGTGGTAGCCTGTTGTGGCATCCCGCAAAACCACTACTAGAAAATCGCGTTGAATTTGTGCATTGCATCGTCATCTTCATGCATTGTTTGATTGCATTATTTGAAAAGCCTAGCTTTGAATTGTATAAAAGCCCCTCTTATTTTTCAAACACAAAACCCCGGTCGCATCGGAGGTCTTATTTGTCTAAAAACTATTTTTGCAAAGTGGTTTGTTTAATTAGAACGGGACCAAACAAACACAAATAATAAAACAGCCCCTCCTAAATCCTAGTCTCACCCAATCTATCCCTACCCACCAACAGCAGACCGCCACCTCACCCTCTCACCCAAACTATACCCACCTGCCACCTCAGCAATCCCTCTCCTCTTCCCACCTCTCTCTCTTTTCTCACCCAATCCCCTTCTACCCTCTCTCCCTAACCGCAGGCCCCACGCCGAACCTCCCTAGCCCCGGGTCCCTGCCTGCGGGACCCACCCAGGACCCTCCTTCCTCACCCAGAAAACCACTCACGCACCTTTTGCCTTGCCCCACTCCCTCTCCCTCACGTGGCCCACGCCGCCTGGGCCCCATGTGAGCCTCCAACCGCGCCCTCCCAGCTGCCCGCGTGGCCCCACCCGGCCCCACCTTGCGCAGCCACTTGCAGCGCCATGCAGCCTTCGCCCAGCGCTCTGCCTGTTGGCCCAGCGCCTCACCGTCCCTCTCACCGCCACGGGTCCCACGCCCACTCACCCCTGGACACCACTCTGGCCCACCCAGTCCCACTTTCTCTCTCTCTTCCTCCCCACGCTCTCTCCCCCCCTCATCCCACAGCGCGCCCGCGCCGTCTTCCCCTACGCGCCTCCCCACTGCGCCGCCGCCTCTCTCCCGGTGCCAGCCCAGCCGCCTCCGCCCACAACACCCGCCCCGCCGCCAGCTCTCTCGCCCGCCTCCTCGCTCACCGCCCGGCCTCGCCCTCGCCCGCCTCCTCGCTGGCAGCGAAACCCTCCTCTCCGCACATGTCGTCCCCTCAGACTCGCCCGCCTCCTCCCATCAGCCTTGGCGGCAGCCGCCTCGCCCTAGCCCAGCCCGCCTCGGCCGTGCTCCTCCGCCGCGCCCGGCCCGCCTCGAGCCGTGCTTCGCCAGCCGCCTCCCGTCGCCCGACCCCGCCGGACCTCGCGCCGCCGCGCGGCCGTCGCCCACCGTCCCCGTCCACACCGCGAGCCTCCGAGCCGGCCCGTCGTCTGCCGCCGGCCTGCGCCGCCCTCGGGCTCGTCCCGTTGCAGCCCGCCCATTCCGTCGTCGGTGGTTGCGCTGCTAGCTCGAGCCTGTGTTCTTGTCATCTGCGGCGGTGGCGATTTTGCTGGTTGTTTCCTGCGGCGTGTATCGGTGCCAATCAAGCCGTCATCAAGGAAGCAAGTACCGCGGCGCTAACGACAGGGAACCAAACAAGATCTTCCTCGAGGACTCGAGTACCCGACGCCCGATTCGGCCGATCCCGCGTCGAGACCAAGGCCAATCTCGCGAACCCGACCAAGACCTTCATCGCTACCGAGGACTCCGCCCGCGGTACCGGAGTCTCCTACATGGAATCATCGTCGCCACACCGAGCCCGACGACAACCCCAAGGTCGCCAATCGGGCGCCAAGTTCGCCACCGTGTATAAGGAGGAAACCCAGGACTTGGCCCGGGCGGCAAGATCGCCTTCCGGAATCAAGCACGGACCCGGCGGTTCGCGGCGACAAGAACGACAACAACAGGGCCGGTACCGATGCCCCGACGCCAGGCCAAGTACTCCTTCATGGTGCCGAGACCCCGGCGACAAGATCGCCCGATACCGAGAACGACCCCGGAGTCCGAGAACGCTTCCGTCGAACCTCGTCGATCCCGTCGAACCCTGGACCCGAGACCGAACCCTGGACCCTGTCGAACCCCGAACCCCGGAACCCCCCAAGATCGTCGAGAACTCTGATGTGTGACCCCTTTTCCTCGAACCCTATTTTATAAATGATATCAACTTGTTGCATTTAATCATTCATCCCGCATGCACATCTGTGGATTTGGGGGCCTTATGCCGATTCACCTAATGATTAATTATGGGGCCCATATGCGGGCAAATCTAGTCTCATATTGGCCTCATTTAAACTTGAGTAGCGAACCGATATCTTATCTTTTGCCATGTAAACAACATTTAATTTGCGGGGTAGATAAATAACAGGAACCACCTAATTAAATGTCGGGACCCCGGTTCCGCTTAATATGACCTAATTGCATTGCACCTTTGCCATGCCATCCATCATGCATGCATCATGCCGATCTTCTGCCGTGCATTAAATATTGCATCCGGTGTTCCTTCTAGTGTTTTGCTTCTTCGCGGATAAGGCCGTTGAGTTGATGTGAGCTTCGCCCCGATCTTCGGATGAACCTTTCGGCAATGTTTTCAGGCGAGCGTCTCCCCTTTCTACCTATCTTAATTTTATAGTCTTTATTCCCTCCTGTTGATCTATTGCTATCTGTGTTGCGATGCTCTAGTTTTCCGTACCCGATATATCCCCTGCAGCCTTATATTGCCTTGGATACACCCTATTACCTGTTGTTTGGTAGATAGTTGGACTTGCGCGTCGAAGTTGCTTGTTCAAGTGCTGATGTGTGTCGTCATATGCCACAGTTGCTGATGTATTGCCGCATGTTGATGTTGGAGATGATTCTAGTTTTACTTATCGTCACTTTAATTTCTGTTTAACAACTAAAATTGAATAAGCAGAGGCATCGGTGGGTGATAGATAATATTTGGTTTCGAGCCCACTTGTGTCCGTAAGACCCAGTACTTGATACATTCCTTGATTTATCGCGCTATCCACATCCGGAGGTATATGGGACCCCCGAGCGAGCTTGATTCATTCTTATTTCTTGGGGCCACAAACTAGTTTGAGGTTTTATTTACGATCCTACTTATGCCATGCTACTTCACGTATTTAATATGTGCGAGGAGCACTTGTCTGTTAGGATCGGGACACGATTCCGCGGTGTCGACAAGCCCAGCCACACTTTCGGGTTCCCGATCGTTCACGTATTACCCAAACCTTGAGGCCGTCTCGAGCTTGCTTACTCGTTCTGGATTCTACTTAAGGGTGGCCTGAAATATTTCTGAATCCTGATTGTTCAGTCGTGAAAGCCTCGTTGGGTTTTGTTTTGGTTTTCGAGGTTGATCGGCGTGTGTTGCTATTGGTGCACCCGGCGGGTAAAACTTTTCAAAGCCGTGTCGCGGATATGGGCGACTTGGAGCTGATATCTCGATCATAGACAAGCATAACTAAAGTTTATTGTTATAAATTTGACTTATAATGACTAGTAATCAGCTTCACTATAACGGAATGGCTAATAATACTGCCCACAATTGCTTGTTTGGATTGTCGCTTGCGACCATTGTACCTGACTAGTAAGTATGGCAACTATAACGGAATTGGCTGAATAAAAGTACCAACAACTGCTGGGTTTTTGGGATTATATCATGCTATCTGTATTTGATTAGTAATTGCCGCAACTATAACGGAATGGTCAACTAAAAGTGCCCACTGTTTACTTTATCAGGATGATTATCTAAACCTGACTAGTAATTGCTGCAACAATAGCGAATAAGTAAAGCGCCAACCGTGTGAGTTCCGGTTGACTTCCTCGTTTGGTCTCGAGGGGGAAACACCAGGATGGGGGTGTTTTGGTGTTGGCTTCAGGTTGGAGCCGGATAGGCCATTCTTACCCCTCTCTGATAACCGCCAGTTGTAGCGAGTCTCTATAGGTTGTTTAGTGCATCTTTGCGCCGCTTGATCCACCATACCTATGTAGGCGAGGACGCAATTCTAGCCTCGCCGTGTCGCCTCGATCGACGCTCCTTCTTTTCCTTTGCCCTTTCGGCACCCTTTTGTTTAAGCAGGTTTTGAGGTCGACGTCGTTAGCGAGTTACCCTCCGCTTGGCTGTGGGGTTATGGACGCCATTGGTTATTCTTCGTGGCTCTTAGCCCCATTTGCTTCTTGTCCGTAAATGGACGCACTATCGTTTTCAAGGTGATTTGGATCTTTGTATAATATATCGGTATTCTTGACTCTTTGAGTCTTGTTATATCTATCGTTACGTGGGTCCCATCGAGGACTGTTGTGTAATGTTATTACCGTTTTCCACCCGCGAAAGTGCTGGTGAGCACCTTTGAATCGTTTCTATCGGGTTTGGCGAATTTTGCTCAAACTTGCATAGGTCCGATTCTGAGGGTGTTCTGATGGTATCGAGCTTAGCGATTGATACACCACAAGTCCAAATGTAGGATAACCTAGCTAACGGTAGAGTGTCAAAACTATTTTCAAATCGGTTGGATAGTTACGAATAGGTCTGATTTTTACTCCTTACCCTCTGCTGATCCTCTTATCTCGGCGTGTTTTGAATCTGCTCTTATCTTTTCTTGAGTCCAGATTTCGTGGTTGGGTTTCATCGTACCTTCGTGGTTTCGCTTCCTCTTGAGATAACGGTGTTCTATCATCCGTGTTCAAGCTCGATGAATCCGTCTACGGTGTTACCATTCCTTGTTCCTTGTTTGTTCCTTCCGTGTTTTCCGACGACATCCTCTACACCCGATCCGCGTAGTCCGCATCACTCCTTTGTTTCGAACCTCGCTTATCGAGATCTTGATCTAAATTCGAGAATGGTTGCACTCCCTTCTCGATTGTGCGGAGTAATAGTTTGGGTGCGTGATGGACTGGCCCCATGCCGACCCTTTCTATTCGCTTCGTACATTGAAGTGACGAGAATGCATCGGTTCCCCTTCCACCGGAGTAGAGGTGGCTTTATTTGTTGATGCCTCTATCTTCGTCCTCTGTTTCCCGGAGTGTCTCGACTACCAGGAGCAACGAACCTTTGTTGGTGGTGTCGTTTTCAAGATGAAGAAGGAACCCGTTAGTGGTGTCGCGAGGATCTACACGAAGCGAGAAAGCATCACGCCCTTCCTTCCGGTACCATGAGGCGGATCTCGAGGGCGAGATCCATTGTTAGTGGTGTCGAATTGTGGCATCCCGCAAAACCACTACTAGAAAATCGCGTTGAATTTGTGCATTGCATCGTCATCTTCATGCATTGTTTGATTGCATTATTTGAAAAGCCTAGCTTTGAATTGTATAAAAGCCCCTCTTATTTTTCAAACACAAAACCCCGGTCGCATCGGAGGTCTTATTTGTCTAAAAACTATTTTTGCAAAGTGGTTTGTTTAATTAGAACGGGACCAAACAAACACAAATAATAAAACAGCCCCTCCTAAATCCTAGTCTCACCCAATCTATCCCTACCCACCAATGAGACCGCCACCTCACCCTCACCCAAACTATACCCACCGCCACCTCAAGAATCCTCTCCTCTTCCCACCTCTCTCTCTTTCTCACCCAATCCCTTCTACCCTCTCTCCCTAACTGAGCCCACGCCCCACGCTTTCTAGCCCGGGTCCTGCTCAGGGACCCACCAGACCCTTCCTCACCCAGAAAACCACTCACGCACACACGCTGCGCCGCCCCCCAGCCACTCCCTCTCCCTGCGTGGCCCACGCCTACTGGCCCACCTCACAGCAGCCTCCAACCGCGCCTCCCTGGCGTGCCCACAGGCCCCACCTTCGCATGCCCACCCGCAGCGCCACGCTGCCTTGTGTCAGACGCCTCGCCGTCTCCCTCTCACCGCCACGGGTCCCGCCCCACTCACCCCTGGACACCACTCGCTGGCCCCACCCGTCCCACTTTCTCTCTCTTCCTCCCACGCCTCTCTCCCCAGCGCCTCATCCCACCGGGCCCCGCCGTCTTCCCCTAGCGTGCCGCCCGCCCTGCCGTCGCCTCTCCCGGTGCCCAGCCAGCCGCCTCGCCCGCAACACCCGGCCCCCGCCAGCTCTCGCCGCCCGCCTCCGCTCGCTCACCGCCGGCCTCGCCCCTGCCCGGCCTCCTGCTGCTGGCAGCCGGCCCTCAACGCCTCGCCTTGTCGTCCCCTTGAACTTCGCCCGCCTCCTCGCATCAGCGTCGGCGCGCCGCTTTCGCCCTAGCCCGGCCGCCTCGAGTGCTCCTCCGCGCCCCGGCCGCCTCGAGCCCGTGCTGCGCCAGCGCACCCCGACCCGCCCGGACCTCGCGCGCCAGCGCCCGGCCACCGTCCCCGTCCACACCGCTGAGCCCCTCCCGGGCGGCCCGTCGTCTGCCCGCCGCGCGCCTGCCCGGGCTGCGTCCCGTTGCAGCCCGCCCGTTCCGTCATCGGTGGCTGCGCCGAGCTAGCTCGAGCCTCGTGTGTTCTTGTCATCTGCGGTACGGCTGGCGAGTTTTAGCTGTTGTTTCCTGCGGCGTGTATCGGTGCCAATCAAGCCGTCATCAAGGAAAAGAAAGTACCGCTTATAACGAGGGAACAAACAAGATCTTCCTCGAGGACTCGAGTACCCGGCCCGATTGAAGCCGATCCGGCGTCCCGAGACCTCAAGGCCAATCTCCAACCCGAACCAAGACCTTCATCGCTACCGAGGACTCCACCGCGGTACCCGGGAGTCTCCTACATGGAATCATCGTCGCCACACCCGAGCCCGACACCCGACAACCCCAAGGTCGCCAATCGGGACGCCAAGTTCGCCGGTGTATAAGGAGAAACCCAAGGACTTCGCCCGGGCGGCAAGATCGCCTTCGGAATCAAGCACGGACCCGGCAGGTTACGCACGACGACAAGAACGACAACAACCAGGGGCGGTACGATGCCCGACACCAGGCCAAGTACTCCTTCATGGTGCCGAGACCCCGGCGACAAGATACGCCCGATACGAGAACGACCGAGTCCGAGAACGCTTCGTCGAACCTCGTCGATCCCGTCGAACCACGGACCCGAGACCGAACTCGACCTGTCAACCCCGAACCGGAACCCCCAAGATCGCCGAGAACCCGATGTGTGACCCTTTTCCTCGTTACCCTATTTTATAAATGATATCAACTTGTTGCATTTAATCATTCATCCGCATGCACATGTGGATTTGGGGCCTTATGCCGATTCACCTAATGATTAATTATGGGGCCCATATGCGCAAATCTAGTCTCATATTGGCCTCATTTAAACTTGAGTAGCGAACGGTATCTTATCTTTTGCCATGTAAACAACATTTAATTTGCGGGGTAGATAAATAACAGAACCACCTAATTAAATGTCGGGACCACGTTCCGCTTAATATGACCTAATTGCATTGCACCTTTGCCATGCCATCCATCATGCATGCATCATGCCGATCTTCCGCCGTGCATTAAATATTGCATCCGGTGTTCCTTCTAGTGTTTTGCTTCTTCATGATAAGGCCGTTGAGTTGATGTGAGCTTCGCCCGATCTTGGATGAACCTTTCGGCAATGTTTTCAGCGAGCGTCTCCTTTCTACCTATCTTAATTTTATAGTCTTTATTCCCTCCTTGATCTATTGCTATCTGTTGCGATGCTCTAGTTTTCCGTACCCGATATATCCCTGACCTTTATATTGCCTTGGATACACCCTATTACCTTGTTTGGTAGATAGTTGGACTTGCGTCGAGTTGCTTGTTCAAGTCTTGATGTGTGTCGTCATATGCCACGATTCTTTGATGTATTGCATGTTGATGTTGGAGATGATTCTAGTTTTACTTATCGTCACTTTAATTTCTGTTTAACAACTAAAATTGAATAAGCGAGGCATCGTGGGTGATAGATAATATTTGGTTTCGAACGCCCACTTGTGTCCCGTAAGACCCAGTACTTGATACCTTCCTTGATTTATCGCTATCCACATCCGGAGGTATATGGGACCCCACGAGCGAGCTTGATTCATTCTTATTTCTTGGGGCCACAAACTAGTTTGAGGTTTTATTTACGATCCTGTACTTATGCCATGCTACTTTCTGTATTTAATATGTGCGAGGCACCTGCATCTGTTAGGATCGGGACACGATTCCGCGGTGTCGACAAGCCCAGCCACACTTTCGGGTTCCCAATCGTTCACAGTGTATTACCCAAACCTTGAGGCCGTCTCGAGCTTGCTTACTCCGTTGGATTCTACTTAAGGGGTGGCCCTGAAATATTTCTGAATCTGTGATTGTTCATCGTGAAAGCCTCGTTGGGTTTTGTTTGGTTTTTCGAGGTTGATCGAGCGTGTGTTGCTATTGGTGCACCCCGGCCGGGTAAAACTTTCTGAAAGCCGTGTCCGCGGATATGGACGACTTGGAGCACAGTATCTCGATCATAGACAAGCATAACTAAAGTTTATTGTTATAAATTTGACTTATAATGACTAGTAATCAGCTTCACTATAACGGAATGGCTAATAATACTGCCCACAATTGCTTGTTTGGATTGTCGCTTGCGACCATTGTACCTGACTAGTAAGTATGGCAACTATAACGGAATTGGCTGAATAAAAGTACCAACAACTGCTGGGTTTTGGGATTATATCATGCTATCTGTATTTGATTAGTAATTGCCGCAACTATAACGGAATGGTCAACTAAAAGTGCCCACTGTTTACTTTATCAGGATGATTATCTAAACCTGACTAGTAATTGCTGCAACAATAACTGAATAAGTAAAACTGCCAACTGTGTGAGTTCCTCGGTTGACTTCCTCGTTTGGTCTCGAGGGGGAAACACCAGGATGGGTTTGTTTTGGTGTTAGCTTCAGGTTGGATCCGGATAGGCCATTCTTACCCCTCTCTGATAACCGCCAGTTGTATCGAGTCTCTATAGGTTGTTTAGTGCATGCTGCCGCTGCCGCTTCAGTCCACCATACCTATGTAGGACATGAATTCTAGCCTCGCCGTGTAATCGCCTCAAGATCTTGACTCCTTCTTTTCCTTTGCCCTTTGTCGGCACCCTTTGTTTAAGCAGGTTTTGAGGTCGGCGTCGTTAGAGGTTACCCTTCCTTGGCTCAAGGTGGGTTATGCGCATTGGTTATTCTTCGGGCTCTTAGCCCCATTTGCTTCTTGTCCAATGGCTGGGCCTTATCGCTTTTCAAGGTGATTTGGATCTTTGTATAATATATCGGTATTCTTGACTCTTTGAGTCAAGTTATATCTATCTTATGGGTCCCATCGAGGACTGTTGTGTAATGTTATTACTTTGTTTTCCACCCGCACGAAAGTGCCTGGTGGGCACCTTTGAATCGTTTCTATGCGGGTTTGGCGAATTTTGCTCAAACTTGCATAGGTCCGATTCTGAGGGTGTTACACCTGTCACATCCCAAGATTTTCCAAATCTTATAATGTGAAAATAAATGAATAAAATAAAACTTTGTTTGAATTTTAGAGCTAGAAGAAACTTTTGAGTTCAATTGGAACTTCAAACCCATTTGAATTAAAATAAAACCTAAAAGGGATTCATAAAGATAAACATTTATTAAAGGAAATTAAAATTTTTTTGAATTACTATTTTGGAATCTTTTAAATAAAGGATTTGGTTTTCAAAAGAAAAGGTGGATTCATAAATAAGGATTATTTTATATAGCCAAATTAAACTCTGACCAATATTTTGAAATAAATGTTTTGTTTTGAATAAAAATAGCAAAAGATGATTTAAATAAATTGATAAGGAATTATTATCCAAACTCTATTTAAATAAAAGGTTTTACCAATTTAATTGAAACATCAAATCTTATTATTTAAAATAAGTATTCCCAATATTTGATATTCACAAATAAAACCTACTAAAATGTTTTGGCTTTATTTTAGATTTCAAAATAAATAACTCAATAAAAGAAATCCTAGTTAATTTTAAAAGTCTGTTATATTTAATTACTAATGGACCCTAAAAATAAAATGTTAATTTATTTTAAACAAGTTTTCAGATACTCTTCACTTTCAAATAACCTACTGAATTGGTTTTGAAAATATTTGGGTTTTAAATGAAGATTTTATTAATTAAAACAAACCCTATTTTATTAAATAACTAAAGATCCATTTTATTAAATTAAAGAAGGGATCTTAAAAACAATAAAAAAATATTATTATTTTGGATTTTGGTTTATGTTACTGAACAGAACCAAATTCTTAGTGCAAGATTTGATGATTATTTGATTTGATTTAGACATTGTTTGTTTGTTCGAAATTTCAAAACAGAATTGGGAAATAGAAAAAGAATCAGAAATAGAAAAAAATAAGAAAGAAATCGACCCAACCCAACAGCCCAACAGCAGCCCACCTAGCCCACCTGTTCCCACGCCCCGAATCGTTTTTCCTCACTCAGGAACTTAACCGCGCTGAGACTGACCAGTGGACCTCACTCTCATTTCTTTTCCCACTGACCGGTGGACCCCACCTCTACTGCTCATCGTCCACACCCGCGCGACCCCCTCTCCCCCAAACCTCGCTGCCGTTGCTGCCATTCAAAGCAGCGATCAATTCGCAGTGATGCCGCGCCTTAAACCTCGCCGTGAATGCACGCTATTAAGCGCCAACGCCTCCCCCTCCTTTCCCCTCTGTCGCCACTCCCTCACTGCCCCTAAGGTCGTCACAATCTCTTCTACGCCGCGCCTCTCGACGAGCTTAACTCTCAATTCCGGCCACACACTGCCTCCCCTTACTTCATCGACCAAGCACGCACACTCCCCATCCCCTGGCGCTTCTGTCCGTGCCCTCCGTTCAACCATGGCGCCCAGCGTCGGCTGATAAGTTCCAACGACGCATTGCGCAACCTCTCGGCGGTTACCAGGTGAACCCGACTGCCCCTTCATTTCTCGATCACGCACATAGCATTGCCTTGATCCTGCGCATCTGACCGCGCCTTCATTTTGCCTTAGGACGATCTCCAGTGACGTCCTCGACCTCGACCAGAGTCGCCCGTCGCCAGAACCAACTCCGGCGAGTAATTGCCGCAGTACCCGAGCGCCCCTTGTCAAGCCAAGAGCACGTCTAGCATCACCACAGCCCTGCGATTCGGTGAGCACCCTCCCTCTTTGCTTCCTCAGCCACCGTAGCACCACCTCGGCCGTGTGTCCGCCTCTAACCGCCGTCGCCGCTCACTTTTGGTCAAGCGAACCAGATCCGAGGATCTAGATCGGGCGAGATTAGATCACTTAAACTCGAAAGTACGCGGCCAGCGCGTGCGATGCCACTTGATCTAACGGCGCAACCGCGATCCACCGAACCGGTACCGCGGTTAAACGCAGCGCGTGTCGCGATATGTTTAAAACTGATTTGAAACAGAATATTTTGCAAACTTCAAACCTCTGTAACTTTCAAACCACACGTCCAAAAATTACAAATTTTATGTCGTTGGATTCAGGAGAGCAAGCCCTAGACAACCATGGCCTTAGTATAGCAAATAGTACCTGTTTGTTTGCTTGTTTTTGCAGATCCATTTATGAGCTTGTTTAGAGTAGAGAAATTGTTTAAAATTGATTTTTGGGTTAAATCTTTTGCAAATTGGTGTGTTGTGACCTTACTGACCCTAGGAACCAACCCATGGTTTTGGAAATAAAATTGGAAAAATTTAGAATAGATTAATTGAATTAGTCTAATTCTATCTAAGTAATGATAATGGTTTTATTTTGAAAAAGAATGTTGGAATAAAAACTATTGGGAAAATATTATAATTCAAAGCTACTGACCTAAAACACCAAATCTTGAGAGTTAGAAACTTTTGGTGAAAAACTTAAAGGTTTAGATTTAATAAAACTATTTTCCACCACATAAAATGTTGAATGGGTTTTAAAATAGATTTTGAGCAAAACCCTCTAACCAATGACTTTGCCATTTTTGTAAATGACCCATTTGGACCTTAAAAAGTTTATAAACCTAGTAGAGACCAACCTTGCAATAGAACCCTCCTTTGCATGACTTAGATTCCATTGCTATGTGTGTGTGAAATTGTTTGTTTAACCTTGGTTTGGAATGTTAGTTGATTTTGTGTTTTGCTTGATTGACTTGTAGTGAATATAGCAAAGTGTGAGACTAGCAAGATCAAGGAGTGAACCACCATTCCCTACCAAAAAGGCAAGTTACACTATCATACAAATGCCCTACTATTTTCATTATACTTAGTGGATTATGAAAACATGCATGAAAAGACATCTTTATACTTATGCTATGCTAAATCCTAATAGGATTCCCTATACACTCCTTAGTGAAAATATTGTAAGTTGTACATGCTTAGCCATGCTTCATTTTGAAAAGAGATACATGTTGAGATTTTACAAAGGTTGAGAAAAGGACTTATGTTTTACTTAATAAAACAAGGACTCAATGAACCACCTAGGTGGTGGATACTTTAAGTTTTGGAGAAGGTGTCAACAAAAGGAACCATGTCTATGGGAATCACTTTGTGTTGTGCTCCAAAAGAAAACCACCTAGGAAACTTAGAGATTGAACATGTTTCTCCAATTGTGGCTTTCGTGTGCAACCACATGCTATTATGGCTCTGGCTTAGTCAACTACATTAGGAAGACCCATACATTGTCTTTAGTTACCGGACATGGGGATCTGGAATGCTTCATGGGGGCTGAAGACAAGCTAGCAATGATGTATGGGAGGACCTTTTGGAAAGACTTCGTCACACTCTCAGTCTGCCGGTACTCCATCTTGGTGAGCACTAATCCAGTAGGCCACTGGTGGCAACAAGATGGGATTGTGTCATGTGGGTAAAGTGTACTCCTTCTGCAGAAGTTAATAAAATCTAAGTACTTAGCCGTGTCCCCGGTTATGGACAATACTGAGCAACTAAAGTTTGAACTATGGGAGATCTCGACATTCCAACTTCTAAAGTAAAATAAAACTTGATGCCTTGTGTGTCTACCAAGGAATTCAAAGAAAATTTATTAAGCTTGATGCACTTGGGGGTTACCAAGGTGCTCAAGGGATTTTGTTTAAACACTTGATGTACTTGGAGTGACCAAGGAACTCATGAGATTTGATAAGACTTGTTACACTTGGGGTTACCAAGTGGCTCAAGAGATTTTGACAAGGACTTGAACACTTGAGTTTCTACCAAGGAGTTCAAGGGATTCTTGGAAAAGAGATTTGACAAAGGACTTAAAACCCTTTTGAAAAGATAGGATAAAATATTGCTTTATGCAAATAAGCCTTAAACTCTACTTAGCCAAATATGCATATAATGATAGGATCCACTCTTATTATACATGTGAAGCTTGCCAATACAATTCAAAATGTATTGACCCTTGTGGCTGTAACTTGTAATGTTGCAGGTTGATTGTTTTTAAGTGAAGATTGTTTGATTGACTAGGACTACAAAGTCTACAACCAACATCTGCCTGTGGCACTTTGAAGATGAAGGACCCATGACTATAGTTATTCCGCTGCAATGTAATGTAATAGCCAATTGAGCTAGGTTTGATGTAATAAACTTATGTTATTCCTGGTTATAAATTTATATTATGACCTTTGTATCATGATATTACATCTTAACTGTGGATGCTAGCTATTGATCCAGGGACTAGCATTGTAAACACAGGAGGAATCCACCTTATTAGGTTGAGACTCCCTACACTGCGATACACCCCCTATACTTGTGGGTCATAATTCACAAAGTCCAACTTTAAAAGAGAGAATTACATCAATAAGAAAAAAAGCCTAAGCTACTGTTCGTTAATCGCCTTCATCATCTGGTATGTTATTTCTTCTTCACGTTAATTCCTGCAAAATCAACCCAAAAGAAAAGAAAACAAAAGTAAAGGAGTAAGGGCTTAGTGTATTAATTGAGCTCTTTGCAACTACATCGAGATGCACTGCCACTGTTCATCATAGAGCTTAATTAGAAAGAGGGGCATGTTTCACCAAAAAGTCGTATATGTCCTTATCAAGTTTGTCTCAGTCCAACATCATTGACAATAAGTTGGGGCAAGTTTCACTAAGGACTAGTAAAAAGGGGCACAGTCAAAACTCAAGAAATATCTCCATTTTACTTGACATCATCTGAATCCAACACACAAGCAACACAGTCATGCATGCACTAGTGTGATGTCAACACCACAAGATAAGGGTCTTATGCCTAAAAGAGAATACACCAGCCGTAGTAGGGCTGCTACCATATGCTGTCCACACACACACACATCAGACCAACAGTTGCTCTACTAGCCCAAGAACACCACCAAGAACATCACTCGTTCTTATCAGATCTTCACAAGAATAGCAAGAGCACACTTCCATACCAAATAATCAAATCACTAGATCACTGGTATCTAATTGAGTTAACCAGACTAACAAGAATAAGGAGAAGTCTCAGATCTAGGAGGATCAGGATCAGATCTAGGAGGAGCAGGAAGCACCAGGACACAGCAATAAGAACAAGAGGAGAAGGCTAGCAGCAAACATAGGAGGAGCAGGCCAAGGGCAGTACCAGGAGGAGTAGATCCAGTAGTAAGAGAAGCCAAGAATTTTCCAACATTAAGGACAACATCACCACACTCCACCATAAAATGTAGATGACATAAATCATGGCAAACCATTTTTCTAAGCATAACTGGTCCAGATCAACATGGATCTGTCCCAGAAATGTTTGTACACACATAGTAATTACTCGTATAACAAGTCAGTTTAATTGGTGGGTGTTTATCATAATTTGGTCTTAAAAAGTATCATAGCAATCTAGCTAGTCATCTGCAACACACAAGATAGCTAGACAAGTTGGTATATGTGCATATTCCATGGAAGTACCACATAGCTTGCCATAATACCTAGCTAGTGACACATGAGTTACTAAGCTAGACTTAATCAACCATATTCTCCCTTTAAACCATCAGCACACAGGAATAATTTTATACCCTTAAACCATCATGTATGAACAAACAGGGAGAAATAATAACAATCTCAAAGATATCATTGATCATCACTACACCCACAAGTTCACAAATAAAAGCAAGTAACATATGTAAGCTATCAAAAGTTTTTAAATCATTTCTCTAGTTTAAACAACTAGAGATCATTCAAAACACTTATTTCTATCATAAATAACATATAAAGTTCATTTAGAAAAATTTCTGAACTCATGGGTTGAGTTAAGCAATAGGCAGAAATTCCACAGGTTCCCATTGAACCAAAGGTTCAGATAAATCATTTGCACTCATAAATTTCACATGAATTCAAATATCATTATACTACTTGCAACCCCACTTATCTAAAATCACTCAATCAAATCATTTTCCTAAGAAAAAGTACCTAGGAATCATTTAGTAAGATTAATGAACTGCCAAATGAACAGTGCCATTTAATGACAACATTGCATCCAAATAACTTAATTTACTTTAGAAATTAGCTTTAGTATAAGGAACCATCTAGCAATCTTAAATTTCTAATACATGGATAGTACCACAAGAAGTCATTATTCAAAATTCACAGAACTGAATTTGTATCCACATTACTTGCAGCATAGAGAATCAAATAGCAGCCAGTCTAGGAATATAATAGCAAATGTTCATATAGGTCACAAGAATTACTAGCACATGATCAATCTAGTATCACATATCATTGTCAACACCAACTCCTGATTCAACCAATATTGGTATACATCAGAATTACAAAAAGCCATAGGTAGTGCAAAGAGGAATTATAGCTCACCGAGGGTGCCGAGCTATAACACCACCATCAGGGAGCGCCGGGGTTGTGCTTACAACATTGTCCCATCGGCGTCGAGTTGAGGAAGGCGAGGTCAAGGGCGATGAAGAGCACCAGGGAGCCGAGAGAAAAAACATCGGCTATAGCAATTGAATAAACGTCGGAACGATTGGGTCACATCAGACCAGGCTATCATCGCGCTGGTGCAGCAGAAAGACGGGACACACTATGGTGCAATAGCAGAGTAGGCCTTAGAGCGGGAGGAACCTCATGAGAGATGGGCCTTGTTATTCCTGGCGCCAAATGGACATGGGCGTAGGATAGGGTTCCATAGGAACCAGAGGGGAGGTGACCGAGTGCGGAAGAGAGTGAATTGGCGGCTGAAGTCGACAGGGAAGGACCAGAAGAGCTTGTGCCGAAGAATAGCGGTACCGGTGGGAGCCGGAGCCGGCCGGATCAAAACCAACAACGGTGCCAGACCTGAGCAAAAAAGGCGTTAGGGGCGAGCTCGATAGGGCCTCAAAGACAAAACAAATTAGAGGGCATGATCAGCCAGTCGACAGTGGAGCTTCAGTGGCAGGCGACGGTGGCCGCAACATCCTGTTCCTATCGAAATTGAATAGGCATCGGTGGAGGTTGGATCCAGGGGAGGAACAGAGGTGTGTATGAGAGTTTGATGTGTGCGTGCGTGGAGTGAGAGAGGAGAGGGGCCGGGTCGGGGTGAAGTGCCCCAAGCCTGACCTAGATGGGTCGGGCCGTCCGAAGCGGCCAGCCAAACAGACTCCAGGTGGAACCTTTGGGCCTAGTTTTAAAAGAGAAATAGAAAAATCAATTGAAGAATAAAATATAAATTACCAAAATTCCCATATGATATTTAAAGCTCTAGAAAAATGTAGAAAAGTCATAAAAATATATATGATATATCTAAATAATCACAAAAATGAGATCTATCTAAGAAAAATATAAAACTACTTGTTTGAGTTAAATAAAATACAACTAAATATTAAAGCCACTAGAGTTCTCAATAAATTATAACAATCTAAAGAAATATCCTAAAATATGAATAAAATCAATTTTTGTGTATAAAAATAAATCTACTATTTTATAAAAAAATACTAACTTAATTCTTTTATAAATAAAATTTGAAGTATTCAAAGACATTTAATTATTTATGGAATTTTCTAAAATATAAGAATAATACTTAAAAAATAAAAATCATTTTTAAGATTTTGAATAAGTATATTTTACTATAAAAATATTAAATATATTATTAGAAATGTTTTTAAGATTTTAAAGTTATAAATCCTTATCTATTACCTATTTTGTAAATTCTTTAAAAACATTTCTTAAGTAAGAAATAATCATAATTTTATATAAAACCTTAAATATATTATATCTAAGTACTAATTCCAAAACCATATCTTGGATTCATAATCAAGCTTAAGTATAACTATTACCTTTAAAATACTCTTTAAAACCCCTTTTAAATAAATATTGTGTATCACTCATATATAATATGGTGAATAATCTTTATCTCTTAATCATTATTAACATGACCTCAAATCGTAACAAATTACTAAGACCATCTAATTATGCTCTCATTAATAAGATGCATGTTATTTTAATAATAACACATCAAATCTTAAACTCATCATTCACTATAAATGAAAGTGAATGATTTCACATTCGTAATTATACTTGTCAAAATCCTAAAACTTGGTAATGTTCTAAACACATTACACCTTAAAATTCACTTCTAGTTTTATAGTTAACTTTGGTCTAAACAATTGTAACAACTTTTTTAAATTAATTCATGTTTTTATAGTTAAATTTGGTCACTTATATAACCAATTAAAGTATAATAACTCAACATCAATTGTAATCATAAAAAACCCTAATGTAAACCCTAGTAACCTTCAAGGTTGATTAATCTAACCTAAACAATAATTTATTCAAATGTTATTATTTTTGCCACGTTAAACAACCACTCAAATATCCTTTAACTCTTAACAACCTAATGTAGGGGTTCATAGCATGAAAAAACAAAAAAATTCTACCGCATGCACACAAACAAGCCAAGATCTATCTACTAGATTTTAGAAACGAGTCGATTAGAGTACTCACCTCGAAGATTCCAAAGCGGTTAACAAGACCAGATTCTCGTGGGTGATGTAGTCGTACACTTGCCGATCTCTAGATCGCGTAGACGATCCTTCCGGCGCTGCGTTCTGGCAGTGCTTCTACAATCGGTCAAACGTTCGGCACTCGATGAAGACCTTCCTCTCCCTTGTTCCAGCAGGCAGTGGAGGTTGTAGTTCTCCCCTCGCGATTCCGACAGCATGACGGTGTGGTGTCGGAAGTAGAGGGAAAATCCTGAAGGGCTTCGCCTAAGCCAGATCAGGTTATGGTGGATCGAGGGGCTGGTTGTGTGTCTCTTGCGGCACCCCCTCCCCTCTATTTATGGGAGGGATGGAAGCTTGTGAGAGGGGAGTTTGAATCCTTCCCCAACTCCCTCTCCTAGTTGGCTTGTGGTGGAGGGGAAGAAGGATTCTTTCCTTCCTCCACCAGGATACATTGTCCCAGTTTGACTTTTCAAACTTGCATTTTGACTTTCAATTTGGAGCTTAATTTCTTTCTTACAAATGCCCAACCAAGTGACCAAGGACATGATACAATCATTACACTTATTCATGACACATTCATGTACCCTTACCCTTCTGGTCCGGTGAACCTTCCAAACCCTTCTAGAACCTTCTCCGATGAAAACATCGGAATCATTCCCGAACTTCAGAATTGGACTTTCCTTATATGAATCTTATTCTCTGGACCATTCCGGATCTCCTCGTGATATCTTGGATCCCATCCGAGACTCTGAACAACATTCGGTCTCCCTATTTACATTCCATATCAACTAAACAACATCGAATCCTTAAATGTGTCTCCCTACGGTTCGTGAATTACGCGGACATGACCGAGACAATACTCCGATCAATAACCAATAGAGAAATCTAGAAATTCATATTTCTCCCACATATTTCTACGATTACTTTGCGATCGAATGAACCAATTACATACGATACCAATTTCCCTTTATCTCGCGATAGTTTACTTATCCGAGGTTTGATCGTCGGTATATCTGCATACCTAGTTCAATCTCGTTACCGATAAGTACTCTTTTCTCGTTCCCGTGATATGTGATCCCTTGTGAGCCAGTCACATGCTTGCAAGCTAATTGGATGACATTCCACCGAGAGGGCCTAGAGTATATCTATCCGTCATATGGATGGATAAATCCCACTCTTGATCCATGTGCCTCAACACATACTTTCCAAACACTCAATGCCACATTTATAGCCACCCAGTTACGATGTGGTGTTTGATGTCATCAAAGCATCCATACGGTCATGGTGATTAGAATGATCTCATGGTCGAAGGAATTAGGTTACTATGTATCAGAAAGCTTATAGCAAACTAACTATTGAAATGACTTGATCTTTATGCTATGCTTATCTATAGGAGTATGTTCATCATACCATTCTCCTAATGATATGATTTTGTTGTTAATAACATCTCAATGTTCATGATCAGGAAACCATGATCATATATTAACCAACAAGCTAGTTTAACAAGAGGCTTTACTAGGGACTCTTTTATGTTTACAAATCACACAAGTATTAATGTTTCCGGTTAATACAATTATAGCATGGTATGTAAACATTTATCATAAACATGAAGATATGATAATAATCTCTTTATTATTGCCTCTTGGGCATATCTCCAACATTCTCCCATTTGTAATAGAGACAATAATCTAATTTCAAATCTTTGTGTATTCCACACCTATGGCTTTCTGGTGTTGTATGTACACAATTGCTAGTGGTCAACCGATCTTCGGATCCGACACTTACAGGTCCGTGTGTAATTGCATGTCTTTGCATCTCCACGCATCACTCATTCTCTAATGAGATGGCTCTGTATAATTTTGGTCCTTTGGTTACACCTTTAGTTCCTTGGGGTTAAAACATGTTGACAATATTGTCGCATACAATATATCTTCATAGTATTATCCCTGTGAACTACACCTAGTTTGATAACAAACTACTTGACACAAATGCCCTTTTTGTCGCTATAATAGCAGTCATATACTTAGACTTTTGTTGTAGTTTCTGTCACAATGTCTTAACTTTGGAACTCATCCAAATCCATTATGGAACTTAATTTCCATTATATTGTGCCACCCTTAGTTTAGATTGAGATAAACTTAATTTGTACTTTTTGACAAAACTAGTATCAATGTGGTACTTTTACAATGAACTAATGATCTATTTGTCACATCTACAAAAATAATATATTCTTAGTTCTTCCAAAAATCATAAGAATATCCTTACTATCGTCCAATGATCATCTTATGAATTATTCTAGTATATGCTCATAACATTTAGAGCATAGGACATATCTGGATTTGTACATATCACAGTATGATTGATATAAATACTCATTGTGATTTCATACATCAAGTATCAATCTATACTTGAATCTTTGTTTCACTTACCAAGTGTCAATACACTTGAATTCCGATTCAATCCTTTCTGTGCGACAAGAACCTTTCTTGTCATTTCCATATTTAAATCATTTAATATCTCATCTATGTACATTTGACACAACCATATTAGCGTCTCTATCTATCTATATAGATATTGATGCCAAATACTCGGGTTTTGCCTAAGTATTTCATCGAGATGAAATCTTAACATGTGTTAATAAAATATACATCATTTCCAATCAACAACATGTCTTCCACATAATGTATTAGAAATATGTCTTAGCGCTCCCACTTAATTTATTGCAAGTGCAAGCATCTTCATCATCTCTGATGAATTTAAACTCTTTTAACAATTTCATCATGGTAAAGATTCCAACTCCTCGATGCTTACTTTAACCATTGAGGTTTGCATATGATTTTAGCATCACTTGAATTAACAAACCCCTTTGGACCGTGTTATGCACACGTATTAGGTAACAATTCTATTAGAAGGATTTGTTTTCTTTATTCAACTACCACATAACAAAATTATATGTAGTGGTTGCTACATTAATCCTTCTAGACTAAACATCTCTATGAAAGATCAAATCTTGTCATAGTCAACCTCTGAATATTGTTGTGGACTCTTTCCCAACATGTTGACTATTTCATAGATGTGAAACATCCATGTATATTTCTTTATAGATCCAAACACGACCGTAAGGTTTTACACCTTTCCAGAGGGTCTTTCAAGTTCAAAGCTCGATTTCTCGTGTATGGAACTATCACGGATTTTATGGATCCAAGCCATTTGACAGAGTCAGGGCCCATCATCGCTTCTTTGCATGTAGTACGTTCATTATTGCCGAATAATGATTCAACCCTCAAATCTTGGTATTTGATTGTTTACCCGACCTACTTGGTTCAATAGGAACTTAGACCTCCGTAACCACAACCTTTGAGGCACGTGAGCCATGAGCATTGTTGCTGCCTCTGGAACACTTTTCGGTGTTGCGCAACTTTGCACATATAGCTCAGGTTCTTTTAACCTTATCAAAGTTCTATTGTCCTCCCACTTAACTTTTCACGAAAAATTCCTTTTTCAAAGAAACTTGATGTTCTAAGCGACAAACATTTTTGACTTTGGTGTTATGGAGGAATACTCAACGATTATTCGAAATATCATACAAAGATATGTTTATCCGATTTTGGTTGCAAACATCTTTCCTATGCATAGCATACCAATGTTTAAGAAAGGACAACTTGGGTTTTATCCCAAACCATAACTTTATATGGTGTCATTTCAACGGATTATAATGGATCTCTTTTCAGTGGAAAAACGGTAGTCTCTAAAGCTTTAATCTTTAAAATATAATGGCAGTTTTATAAATTACACCTTTGATCTTACCATGTCAAACAAGATTTCATTACATATCTTGAACGCTCCATACTCTTATGGTGTTTCGGGAAATGCAAATCACGGAACGATTCCTCAAATCTAAGGTATTATGCTAAACTTGTACCTCAAATATCTTCCTTTATGATCCTATCATAAATTCTTTATTTTCTTGTTACATTGATTTTGCACTTCATCTTGAAAGTATTTGAACTTTTCAAATATTTCACACTTCATCCTCATTAAGTAAATATTCATATATTCACTCAAATTTTTGGAGAAAGCATATGAAGTTGAAATCCATCGCTCTTGACTACACGCAATGGACTTCATACATAATATATGTACAAATTCCAATAATCTAGTCATTCGTTCCCTTTTGTCCTATGAACAGAGTTTTAATTATCTCTAGGAAAGTTTCACAAGCGTCATTTGATCAAAATCTAAAGACTCCAAAATTCTATCCACATGGAGTTTCTTCATGTTTTCTTTCCAATATAATTTAAACGACGATGTCACTTCCTAAGTGATCTTTCAATCAATTTGTCTTTCGACATTTTTAGCACTAGTTTTATGGATGTGATTTCTCCAACGAGATTTGTAAATCATCCATCTTTTAAGGATTACGACAATTATTTGAACAACCCTTTTGTTCTCATAATATCTAATAAAACAAATCTTGAAGGCAAGCTTTGATTTCAACGAGCAACACAATAACCCTTTATTTGTTCTCGATGAACATCATCACATATTATTTTGCTGGTTACTTAGGCCATTGTAGTTCATGAAGTTGTTTAGTATGACGATTCATACCAACAAATTCAGTATCCAATACTCAAGAACTACATTGTTTAATAAGCAAAGAATACAACCATAAAATGTATATCCTCTATATATACCTAAGCTGAACAATTCTAGTCTTTTCTTTTCGCCAAATATTTCTTAGATTTCTCTTTCAGTACTTCTTTATACTTTCAAAATAATCTATGAATATCAACAGTGGCGCCATACTTATGACACATAGTCCAAACCATGTATAGTTAAATATCAATGTCTTTGGACTTGCACTTTGAAGTAGATCACCATTATCAAATGTTTGGTGTTCTTTCAAATTCCATTCTTTAGTAATCTTTTAGTCTAGCAAACATTTTACCAACATCAAATATTCATCCTTATCATGGAACTATTCATGATGAAGCTACTTTAGCTTATAACGGTGAATGGTGAGTATAATGTTGCTCTCCAAAACCTTTTGGAGGATTAGGACGACCAGCATCTCCAACCTTTTGCAAATTCTCATCAAATATGAGAACATGTCTTTTGCCATATTATACTATATCATGTTGGAACCAAAACTTCGTTTCAGATATCACAATATCTTTCACACATGACGGTTTCTGAAACAATTCTTTCAGCTCCCCGATAACCTTGATATTAAAACAATCTTTTGAATATCAAGAACCATGGAGACAAACATGATATTTATATACTAACACTGGTTACTCTTGATTTAATACTAATTATTAAAGTTCAAGAAGTAACCAGAACTTACTAAAAGTTTGCAATCGGACTTTTAAACTTTAGATTAACACTTCAAAACAATACGATACCAGTTTATTAAGTAACTAACCAGAATTCTATAGTTCCATTATCTCAATTATAACTAAGCGCAAGGTGGTAAACGGATGCCAATGACTACAACAACTATGCAAATTCACTTTGATTTAATTTATGATAAATAGTGTTCAACTTTTAATCATGTTGATGTTGAACTCCCACTCAAAACAATATCCCTCACATTGTTTTAGTGATTATATGAACCAAATCTACTACACCAAGTCCGATCATCACGTGACATGATGTAGTTTCAAAGGCGAACAATCATCATGTTCGTCATATCATCTATATGACTCATGCTTTACCTTTCGGTATTCTGGGTTCCGAGACCATGTCTGTACATGCTAGGCTCGTCAAGATCAAACCTTAGCTTCCACATGAGCAAATCTGGCTTGCTCCCATTGTATACACTTGCAGAATCTAACACACCCGATCATCACGTGGTGCTTCGAAACAACGAGCTTTGGCAACGGTGCCTACTAAGGACAAACACTCTATAACTTGATATTTTGTGAGAGGGATCATCTTATAATGCTACCGTCACGAACTAAGCAATACAAGATGCATAAAAGGATTAACATCACATGCAATTCAAAATATATGATATGATATGGCATTTCTTCTTGTGCTTTCGATCTCCATCTTCAAGCATGAACATGATCTCCATCATCACCGGCGTGGCATCAAGGTCAATGGCGCCGCTCCATGGTTGTCGTCCACCAGCATCAACTATTACAACTACTTTCAATAATAGACACGCAGGTCGATTAAATTAAAAGACAACCATATATTCACGCCGTTGCCGACTTACAATAAGGAACATTGCATACATCATATATAATCACAATCATGGCCATATCACATCACAACACACCCCTGCAAAACAAAGTTAGACGCCTCTAATTTTCTTTGCATGTTTTACGTGGTTTGGGGCTTTCATCAAGTGTCGTTCTAACTTACGAACAAGAACCACAACATTGATACTAGTATTTTCAATCACCCGTTGTAAATCGAATCTTCACTATGTTGGGAGAAACAGGCACCCGCAAAGCCACTTATGCAATACAAGTTGCATGTCAAGCGTGGAGAAAGTCTCATGAACGATGTCATGTAAGGTTAGCCCGGGCCGCTTCATCCCACCATCCCACAAGATGCGAAGTACACAAGAAGCAATCGACAACAAAAGCATCAACTCCCACAATGACCATTGTGTTCTACTCGTGCAACAGATCTACATATAGACACGGCTCTAATACCACTGTAGGGGTTCGTAGCATGGAAAACAAAAAAATTCTACCGCATGCATACAAATAAGCCAAGATCTATCTACTAGATTGTAGCAACGAGTCGATTAGAGTACTCACCCTCGAAGATTCCAAAGTGGTTAACGAGAGCAGATTGTCGTGGGTGATGTAGTCGTACACTTGCCGATATCAAGATCACGTAGATGATCCTTCCGGCGTTGCGCTCCGGCAGCGCTTCCGCAGTCGGTCACACGTTCGGTATTCGATGAAGACCTTCCTCTCCCTTGTTCTAGCAGGAAGCGGAGGTTGTAGTTCTCCCCTCGCAATTCCGGAAGCACAACGACGTGGTGTCGAAAGTAGAGGGAAAATCCTACAGGGCTTTGCCTAAGCTGGAGCAGGTTATGGTGGATCTAGGGTTTAGAGGGCCGGAGAGGAGGAGGTGGAGTCGACGGCGGCTAGAGCGACGACGACGAACCGGTGGCAGCACTGGGGGGAGACAGCGCGGCGACTAGGTGGGGAGGGGTTGGTTGTGTGTCTCTTGGAGCACCCCCTCCCCTCTATTTATGAGGGGAAGGGCAGCTTGGGAGGGGGGAGTTTGAATCCTTCCCCAACTCCCTCTCCTAGTTGTCTTGTGGTGGAGGGAAAGAAGGATTCTTTCCTTCCTCCACCAGGATATATTGTCCCAGTTTGACTTTTCAAACTTGCCTTTTGACTTTTAATTTGGAGCTTAATTTCTTTCTTACAAGTGCCCAACCAATGACCTAGGACATGATATAATCATTCCACTTATTCATGACACATTCATGTACCCTTCCCCTTCCGGTCCGGTGAACCTTCTAGACCCTTCTAGAACCTTCTCCGATGAAAACATCAGAATCATTCCCGAATACGGAATTGGACTTTCCTTTATGAATCTTATTCTCGGGACCATTCCGGATCTCCTTGTGATATCCCGAATCCCATTCGAGACTCCGAACAACATTCGGTCTCCCTACTTACATTCCATATCTACTAAACAACATCGAATCCTTAAGTGTGTCTCCCTATGGTTCGTGAATTACGCGTACATGACCAAGACACTTCTCCGATCAATAACCAATAGAGGAATATGGAAATTCATATGGCTCCCACATATTTCTATGATTACTTTGCGATCTAATGAACCACTTACATACGATACCAATTTCCCTTTGTCTCGCAATAGTTTACTTATCCGAGGTTTGATCATCGGTATCTCTGCATACCTAGTTCAACCTCATTACCGATAAGTACTCTTTTCGCTCCTGATATATGTGATCCCTTGTGAGCCAGTCACATGCTTGCAAGCTAATTGGATGACATTCCACCGAGAGGGCCCAGAGTATATCTATCCGTCATATGGATGGACAAATCCCACTCTTGATCCATGTGCCTCAACACATACTTTCCGAACACTCAATGCCACCTTTATAGCCACCCAGTTACGATGTGGTGTTTGATTTCATCAAAGCATCCATCTGGTCATGGTGATTAGCATGATCTCATGGTCGAAGGAATTAGGTTACTATGTATCAGAAAGCTTATAGCAAACAAACTATTGAAATGACTTGATCTTTATGCTACGCTTATCTATAGGAGTATGTCCATCACACCATTCTCCTAATGATATGATCTTGTTGTCAATAACATCTCAATGTTCATGATCAGGAAACCATGATCATATATTAACCAACAAGCTAGTTTAACAAGAGGCTTTACTAGGGACTCTTTTATGTTTACAAATCACCCAAGTATTAATGTTTCCGGTTAATACAATTATAGCATGGTATGTAAACATTTATCATAAATATGAAGATATGTTAATAACCTCTTTATTATTGCCTCTTGGGAATATCTCCAATACCTAATACATGGATTTTTATCATAGTCATCAAATGGCAATCGACCTCAATCTTAGATCATCATGATATCATATTTTCATATCTAGTGTGTAGAGATTTAAATTCCTTATAGATGTAATTGCTAGTGAAATAAAGTGGAATATAAACCAAATCTTAAATAAAACACCTAAGATCAATTCACTTATAATGTTGGGGTTTCACTTTGTGAGTTTTACAAAATGCATAGCATTACTTATGCATAACTGCATATTGCTTCTTTAAACATTAGTCCTTACCGGACCAATGATGTCATTTTCAAATATTGAATCTAATATCATCTCGAAGACCGTTATTACATAATCTTGTGATCACAAAGGAAAGTTCACACTTTCTTATGTCCTTTGATTATTTTCTATCAAGTATTTTGCAAATACAGTGTTGTCATCACCTTCATTTTGAAAAGGTCAAAAAACCCTATTTTCATAATTAATATGTGCTATTGGTTACTGGTCCAAGGTGATCGGTTAATCTATTAAGACCGGCAATGGAAACCACATTGTACGGGAATATATCATCTAGGACTTAAAAAACCAATATCGCTCGTGATTCTTGTACCGTATATCACGCGTTAACCATGAGATTTGGAATGGGACGGACAAGTCAGCTGGACCTTCTTCCTTTCGTATGTAGGCAACACGACCTTAACATGAAGATGTGATTCCTTGTGCAGATCCAACATATGGGTGGACACCTTTAGGCCCCACAATTTTGGTGTCTATATTATCTGTGAGCGGCTATGAGAGGTATACTCGGACCTTTATGGAGCATTCCAGGGTTACAACCGGCTCATAGAGTCTTCGGGGACTCATCAGGATTATAGCTTGCCCGAAAAGGGGCTTAACGGAGATGTAGTCCATCCCGAAGGATCGTGCAGACATATGGGGTCGCGGAGAAGGGCAGTGATTGAGTTGGATCTTAGTCTGGGCCTCATACCAAGGAAGTGTGAATGGGCCTATAACTCGGATGTGCAACAAAGCTAATATCTCTCATGGATAAAGCAACGCACCTCTATAGAGTGTAAGAACTATAACTTGTTACTCCCTGTTTCGGGAAGAATCTATGAACGCGGCAGGAAAGAAACTCCACGAAAGTTTTGGTAAACCTGTGAAGCTGACGGACATAGCTTTTCAGAATAAAAGCAACCTTTTAAAAAAAGTTTACGAAAACCTGCATAGCCTAAGACCTACGGTCTGTGGCTGTAGATATGGTGCATCAAACACTCCTTTTTAGTAAACTTGCTAAGTACGCTCGTACTCAACGTATCTTCTTAACCCTTGCTAGATTCTGAAGCCAATACATACGAAGTTTACATCAACTTTTGCTCAAAAGAATCGTCACCAAAAGCTCAAGTTCTTCAAAGAAGTCGAGGATATACATGTTTGTTTCTAAGATCCAATGTTGATGTGTTTGTGCTAGCTTTTTCAGGTTAGCTAAGCTACATATTTTAGGTAGATGTGATGTCTTGACCCTGGAGATTGTTGTCTAGCCACCACTTACTAGGATCTCCACCTTCAGTTATGATTTATCAGTGAGAAGTCCACAATATCTGCATTTCGGGATGGAGAAAACAAGTTTTATTTTCCTAGGTATGCTAATGCTCATGTCATGTGCTGCTGGCTAGAATTGGTGGAGTTTGCTAGCTCTTCTGTTTTCCAGGAATATTCCCATGACACTTCTGTATGGAACTATTATGCTTCTGGCGTCACTAGGACAATACTAATACTTACAGCCAATTCCACACTATATCCCTGAGTTGGTGTTGTGTCGGCGGCAGAGCAACAACCAGTAGATGGCGCCGAGGAGCGCGTAAATGCAGCTCTTGCGCTCCTTGGCCACGTGGTAGAACGTGCTCCAGTCGGAGGACCTCTCCCTCCCCCCTCCTCCTCGAACGAGACAGGAGGGGGGGGGGGTGGTGATTAAACCTTGTTCCATATAGTCATTTATCTTGAAAATATATGTATGCCCACTTCTTAATCATCTCTCAAGTCCTAATCAGGTACAACCTTCACAAATGAAGGCATATCTATAGGACAGGAAACTTGTGTTTTATGCACAGAATCGGATATCCTTTGACTGTCTGATTGCAGACCATCGCTGAAATTTGCGCTTTCAAGTTAGAAAGCAGCATATTATGTCATATGATGCCCTTTGGTGTACCCCTATTCAGGCCGACGAATCACGATATGCCTGATTAATCAATGCAGCTGGAACTCAAGCCCCTAATTCCTTTATAAGACACCATCACAACCTGAAGTTGTACACTAACTGGACGACCCAAGATCCAAGCAGTTGCGGGGCTACTGTAAATAGTAGACCGATTTAGAACTAATGTATTGCATATGTATGGAAACTTTGTTGCATGGAGGGTTTCCCCATTGCATTGATCGGACGGTCCGGTCTCACATTAAGTAAGATCAAACGGTTGCCAAGATGGTTGATTGGCTGCATGTACTAGCCAATCGGCTGCCGGTCTGGTCTCACGTAGCAGATTCTTCAAATACTGCATTTATTTGAATATTTACCATTCTTGAGAATTTTTGAGTATAAATATTCATCATTCTGGCTTGAATCCTGGGCAAACAGAACCCTGGACACGTGAAACTGGCATGCATGTTGCTCCTCCTTACACAATTGAACCACATCTTGGATCACTAACTGCACACCACATGATGCTAGTCAACTTACCATAATAGAACTAGAACTCCCTTTGTCCAGAAATAATTGATTTAGATTGTCTAAATTCAAATATATCTAGCCGTATTTTAATGTATAGATACATTCAAATCTAGACAAACTCAAGTCAGTTATTTTTGAATAGAGAGAGTAGTTAATTAAGAGAAGAAAAGTACTACTACTTGGTTTCAGATCGTTAATATCTCCCTGACCACGTGCCAATTAATATATGGAGAGCTTGTACTTGGTTCCAGATCCTTAATATCTCCCTAATCAATATCCACCCTGGCCGCACGAACCGCGTTGTCATTAATTTAGTGATTTAACTATAGTCATCATAGTCATAAATATTGAAAAGAAATAAGGAGAAGATTTGGATAATCTGTTCTCCTCAGCATATGAAGTACTCCCTCCGTCCCGGTTTAAAGGACATAATTTACAAATCATGCAATCCCAAAATACTTAGACACAAAAGCATTTAATCTCTATAATTACTCTAGTGTGAAAAGAATAAACTGCTTGCATGCACATATGTAAACAAATGTTAACGTTTTTTTAACTCTTTTTCTCCTCATGCATGTTCTACTCATGCTATTAAATAGACCAATTATATGACACTTAGGGCCCAGAGAATTGAAAATTGTATCCTTTAAACCGGGATGGAGGGAGTATATCAGTTGGAAGGACTGGAGCTGCTGCCTCGTGGTGAACATGGGGAGTTCAGCGTGTGTGCTCCCCTGCTATGCTACGAGAGAAGGGAGACCAGATCAGGGATAGTACATCTTCTAACTTCACAATCACATAAAATCAACTTTATATGTACCCAAATCAGTGGTTAATTAGTACCACATGTCTCCTGCGCTGCTGAGGCTGGAACGACGTTGCTGCATCCAGACCGAGTGACGGGCGCAGGGAGGGCGGAGGTTTTCACTTTGCTGACACACACAAGACAGTTTTCGGGATTACATAGTACAGGGCAGGCGGTTTACTCGGCAGGGATTTGATTTTCCACCTCCGACTTAATTTCGTGATTTTACACTATGTACGATCTTTTTCGCACATGCATTTCAGCATGTCAGTGAATTCAATATTTCACTAAAATGCAAATCTTTACGGAGAATAATATACTAGTTCTTTTGTGATTACTTGCATCCCTAATCAGGGGGTCAGTACCACCTGTTCCATCTCCGAGGCAATGATGTCAACACGGCTAGTGTTAGTTAGTGACACGCTGCTTATATGCATTAAAGTGTTATTTTTTCTATTTTGTCGTTTTTATGATTTGAATGAACTTCCCCAATGACCTCCTTGCGATTTGAATATCCCACATCCATGTCCTATCCATTTTGTGATAATGTGCGGATTGACGGTTTGTCTAAAGGGCATAACTTGTGGGACACACAAAGAAGTTATCACTAATATTTTTAATAAGTAATAACAATAAAATTGGGGGTGCGTCAAGGGGACGACCCCTCTCGCCACTGCTTTTTTAATTTCATCGGGGAGGCCCTCTCGGCCATCTTATCCATAGCTAACCTCTTAGGACACATCCGAGGAGTGGTTCCTCACTTGATTCCAGGGGGAGTCATGCACCTGCAGTATGCGGACGAACACGCTCATCATGATTCAGCAAGATGACAGGGAAATTGCTAACCTCAAGTTCTTGCTTATGTGCTTTGAGGACATGCCAGGCCTTAAAATTAATTACCACAAGAGCGAGGTAGTGGTTATGGGACAACCACTGAAAGAACAACAGATAATCGCTAACATAGTCAATTGCAAGATGGGGGATTCCATTTTACTTACATTGGTCTTCCTATCTCCGATCGCAAGCTTACTGTGGAACAATGGTTGTTCCTGGTAAGTAAGCTGGGGGAAGAATCAAACCCTGGCTTAGCCGCTTTCTCTCCTCGAGTGGGAAGCTTATTCTGACCAACTCCTGCCTCGACAACCACTGGCGGACCTTGGGCCAAAATCCTGGGGTGGCAAACAGGCTAGGGGGAAGGGGGGCTAAAAATGGGCTTCTGGCTGAGTTTTAATTGGAAAATGGGCCAAATACCTATGAATATTAGGCGGTTTGTTCATGGGCTGGGGGCCAACAGCCCAGGTTCACCCCCGTGATGGTCCGCCAGTGTTGACAACCTTCCCTTATTTGCGATGCGGCCGTTTCTGCTGCAGGATGGCATTCACGAGAAATTCGACTCGATCAGATCAAAATTCTTTTGGGAGGGGATGGGCCCCAAGCGCAAGAACGTCTGGTGAAAAGGCCTGCAATCTTTCGTCTCAAGGACCAAGGAGGGCTGGGTTTAATAAATACCAAGAAAATGAACATAGCGTTGTTGTTAAAATGGATGTGGAAGTTGCACCGAGGTGATGACTCTATTTGGGATAACATCATAAGAGCCAAGTATGAAGAAGCTAACGACATGCTCTACAAAATGGTTATTTGTCTACGGCTGTGGAAGCTAAATGCAAAAGAGAAGGACAAGAAGGGTCTTGCATGGATGGCAAGCAAACTAAGGTCGTTATACCTCAAGATGGCGCCAAGGAGCAGTGAAGTCTAGTCTTCTAGGGCTTGGTCTGTATCGGTGTGTGTGGGGACGCCGACGCCGTAGTATTCGGTCTACTGGCTACTTTATTTCAAGTTTCCAAGGCTAATATGCTGTAGGCCTTGGCAAGGTTGTATCATCCTGGTGGTTTGTGACACTGTTGGCTTTATTAATTTAAAGCTGGGCAATGTTGCCTATTATTTAAATAAAAAATTGTGTATGATTTTTAGATATGAAAAGAGAGTTAATATCTTTATTTTATAGATGGCGGTCATGTTTGTGCATGTGCTATTTGGCCTAAATCTTCTAAATGTTTTATTAGGTTCTTCTTAACGTTGTCATGCCAACATTATTGTATGCATGCGTATTATCATGCCGCATTGTGTTGCCGTTGACAAATCTTAATCGACCGGTTTCGATATGTGCCTCTCTACACTACATTACCAGGTACTGACCCCGATCGCCTCTCCATGGAGAAGGATTGGGGAGAGAGACGTGAAGTGGTGAGAGATTTTAGATCGACATTGAGTTGTGGTAAGGTATAAATAGTGTCACCATGCCAATGGCTCGTCGGTGATGAATGACGCACTCCTCAGCATGTCTTTGGTGCATGCAAAACAACTATTGTCCTGAGAAGACGGACATAACCAAAATTATCTCTGTAATGTCGACGATCTGGGACTAGAGGAATAGATGGAGTCATGATGATCAGGGCTATAATCCAACAAAGGTAGTGGAGAATGTGGCAGAAATATTGCTACTGCTGGATAGCCTGGACCTCTCCCCTTCCCCGCTACAGTACGAAGGGCGATTTCTGAAATCCACCTCTCGATCCAGCTCGCCGTCGGCGATTCGGCGGTTCCCTCACCCTTCAGAGGCCGCTCCGGCGGCGGGAGGGTGGGGGAACACCGGATCCCGACATGTACATAGTCTAGGGTTGCGGAGGTCACCGGCCGGCGGCGTCAAGGAGGTGGAGGCGCGGTCGGAGTGGTGTTTTGTGGCGGTCGATCTCCTCTCTGGTGGCATGGCTCTGCGGATCTCTGCTGCCAATCGATCTCCTTGCTGGCGCTCGCAGCTTCTCGGAGCTGTCGTGTGTCCTTGCGTGCACGGTCCTCAGGGATCGACGGGCGTGTCTCTTCCCCCGCTAGAGTTTGAGCCGGCGATTCCAGCTGAAGAAATAGAAGGTGCTGCCGAAGGAGTAGGGTGGAGGCTCTTTGAAGTTCGAGGTTCGACGACTTCCCATCCGCTCGGGGACATCTTCCGTTCCAAGGTTTGTGGGGAGATGCAGCGGCGGCGCGCCATCGGCACGTTCTGCTCCTCGCCGGCGTCAACGACTTACAGAAGGACCTGATTGTAATTTTTATCTTTATTGTGTGCCCTTCTGTATTTGTCTAGATTTAATATCATTAGCAGTTTCTCGCAAAAAAAAGAAGAAGAAGGTGCAGAAAGCTTCGATGATTTGTATTTGGCATGCCCCAGAGGAGGGTTTTATCAATCTCAATTCTGATGATGCAATTAGGGAGGAAGATGAAGAGGCATCCTTAGGTGGTGTGGCTCGAAATCCACACGGTTTCATGGGTACGTGGTGCAAATTATATAGAGGTATAACTGAACCTCTAGAGATTGAAACACTTGAAATCCACACAGTTTCATGGGTGCGTGGTGCAAATTATATAGAGGTATAACTGAAACTGCCTCTAGCGATTGAAACACTGGCACTTTGGAATGCAATTCTTTTTGCTAAAGAAAATCACAGTTTAGAAAGATCATTTTGGAGTGATTGTTCATAAGCGGTAAGTTTATGGAAGGAAAGGCATAGTCAGCAGGCTGTGGTTGCCCCAATTCTGCATTAGATTGATGAACTCAGTTGATGTTTTACTAGTTTTTTCATTATTTTTGTTCGTAGATCTGCTAATTCAGTAGCTCATGAGTGTGTCCGGTATAGCAGTGTACACTCCATGTCTATGTGTTGGCTGGGAATTAGTCCTCGGTTTTTTAAACATTGTATTCAGGCTGATGGTCATTTAGCTGTAATAAGTTAATAAAGTTAGCAGGTTTACCCTAAAAAACAACTATTGTCCAACACTAATTATTTTTTGCTAAGATTTGGAAGCTGGTACCTTGTTGTAATGTGTCCTTGTAATTAATCTAAAAAAACACTGTACAAGGATCACTCCAGAAAGAAAAATGAAATTCATTCCAAATCATATTGATCAGCTTATTAATACATATAATTTGAAAATGCAAATATGAGATAGTATGTAAATTTCTTTTTCCTAAAAAAAAACAAAGTTTAAAATAGCCGGCTATTCCATTTAGCCGTGGCTTTTTCTAAGGCTATGAAAGGCTATAGCGCAGGCTATTCCATTTTAGTATATTTTTAAAATTTGAACAATTTCCAGTTAAATCTTTTCAAAAGATGGGAAAACAATGACTCAAACAAGATTGGAGCAACAAGTCATGCAACTATTGAACACAAATAAGTATTCAACCAATTAACTCACAAGTTGTATTGAATCATATTTAACATAAGTTCGAGAAAGGAAAACAAACAGAAGAAAAACTTTAGAGAGCATAAGTTTAGCGGCTAAATTGAAGGCTAATTTAAGGCTAAACCGGGCTATAGCTGGCTATTAGCGGCTATTTTCCATTTAGTCTACGAAGGACATAGCCGTAGCCAGAGACTTCTCAAAAGACTATGGCCCCCTTCTTTTCAAACTTCTTGGCGACTTCTCAGAAGCTACCTCGACTTCTCCCAGAATCTCATCTGCCAAAATCGTTTATACTTTTAATTTGACATTGAAACTACTATTTAAGAAGTTTGAACGAATTTTGAAAATAAGATTCTTGGAGAAGCTGGTCGAGAAAGCTTCAAAGAAATCTACGGCTCGACCCATGGCCAACATGGGCGGCGCCCTAGGGCCCATGCCTTTCAGAGGCCCATGATTTGCATGTTTTTTTATTAGTCAGATGTTTGGTTTTGGGTTAGAAAAATTCAGTTAAAAGGCCTAGCATGGAGAAAGAATGGACAAACTCAAATCAAGAATCGATCTTTCATGTAGTCTAGTTCGTGTTCGCCTGTTTGTATCCAATTTCCTACTATTATCTATTTCACTGCAGACTGCCCTAGCCGCCCTTCTCTAGATTGGAGATCACCAATTCGTCGTTGCCTATTAGGAAACAAAATTGATCATTTGAACTTGGGAATCCATCTGCGTCCTTTCCCGCTCCTCATGGCCTTTTCTCTGCTGTCCTAACCCCTGGTACGTTCAATCGCCACATAATCCAATTGCAATGTAAGATTAGGGACTTGGAGCTTTAGTTTTAAGTACTATCTAATTCCTTCACAATTATAGGTGTTCAAATGTTGTCCGAAGAACACAAGTCCTGCTTTGAGAAAATAAATTAAAAACCAAGAGTCGGTTTATTGAATCACAAAGAGGTGTTTTAAAATAAGTATTTTTCGGTCAATTTTGATATCAACGCCGATAATCAATTGCAAGAATCTGATTTGGGAGAAGTTGATTTTGCAGCAATAGGTTATTTAACTACTCTTTTATTTTATCTGTCATTATATGACATAGTTTAAGTGCTTAACAATAATGTTTATATAAACATCTTGAATTAAGAATGTGGTGTCAGATGTTAACTCTTAATACTTTGCAAAAAAATAGTCATTCATACTCCTTTACATATTAATATATCGGTGCATATATATAGTCTTATAAGGCATGTTTCTCGCCCTAGGGCCCTCCAAAACATAGAGCCGGCCCTGGGCCTATAGCGTAGCCGAGCTATAGCCGGCTATTTAAAACTTTGAAAAAAACTTGAGGGCATACACATGTGCTTATCATGTTTGGACATTTTATAAATTAAAAAAATGGCTGGACGTACAGCCCATGTGAATGTAGCCAGCTGACCAGATGTGCATCGTATTGGAAATATAGAATCCCCAGGTCGCATGAGAAAAAAAAAACACTTACTACTGGCGAGGTATGCTTAGGTATGCTCGGTGCCTATATATAAATACTGAGCAACCATCCCAAGAGAACATACTCCTAGTCTCTCTCTCTTCTTCCTCCTCGATCGCGTCCAGGTTCTTGATCATGGAGAACGGCAACGGATATTCGAACGGGCACAAGGCAGTGGCCAACGGCATGGTGGCGTGCCCTGCGGCCTTCCGTGCATCGCCAACGGTGCCCATGGTCGCCTCTGCCGAGGCCACGCTGGGCCGCCACCTCGCGCGGCGGCTGGTGCAGGTGGGCGTGGGCGACGTGTTCGCCGTGCCCGGCGACTTCAACCTGGCCCTCCTCGACCACCTCATCGCCGAGCCCGGCCTGCGCCTCGTGGGCTGCTGCAACGAGCTCAACGCCGGCTACGCCGCCGACGGGTACGCGCGCGCCAAGGGCGTGGGCGCCTGCGCCGTCACCTTCACCGTCGGCGGCCTCAGCGTGATCAACGCCATCGCCGGCGCCTACAGCGAGAACCTCCCCGTGATCTGCATCGTGGGGGGGCCTAACTCCAACGACCACGGCACCAACCGCATCCTCCACCACACCATCGGCCTGCCCGACTTCTCCCAGGAGCTCCGCTGCTTCCAGCCCGTCACCTGCCACCAGGTTGTCATCAACAACCTCGACGACGCCCACGAGCAGATCGACAAGGCCATCGCGACGGCTCTCAAGGAGAGCAAGCCCGTCTACATCAGCGTCGCCTGCAACATCCCCAGCGTCTGCCACCCCGCCTTCAGCCACGAACCCATCCCCTACTGCCTCGCCGCGAGGAAGAGCAACAAGATGGGGCTCGAGGCCGCGCTGCAGGCGACGGTGGAGTTCTTGAACAAGTCCGTGAAGCCGGTGATGGTGGCGGGGCCGAACCTCCGGGTGGCCAAGGCCGGCGCGGCGTTCGAGGAGCTGGCAGACGCGAGCGGGTACGCGGTGGCGATTATGCCGTCGGCGAAAGGGCTGGTGGCGGAGACGCTGCCACGGTACATTGGGACCTACTGGGGCGCGGTGAGCACGGCCTTCTGCACGGAGATCGTGGAGTCGGCGGACGCCTACCTCTTCGCCGGTCCCATCTTTAACGACTACAGCTCGGTGGGGTACTCGTTCCTGCTGAAGAAGGAGAAGGCGGTGATCGTGCAGCCCGACCGCGTGACCGTCGGCAACGGCCCGACTTTTTCGGGTGCGTCATGATGAAGGACTTCCTGACGGAGCTCGGCAAGCGCGTGAGGAAGACGAAGAGGAACACCACGGCGTACGAGAACTACAAGAGGATCTTCGTGCCGCAGGGGCAGCCACCGGAGAGCGAGCCCGGGGAGCCGCTGCGCGTCAACGTGCTCTTCAAGCACATCCAGCAGATGCTCACCGGCGACAACGCCGTGATCGCCGAGACGGGCGACTCGTGGTTCAACTGCCAGAAGCTCAAGCTCCCCGACGGCTGCGGGTACGAGTTCCAGATGCAGTACGGGTCCATCGGGTGGTCGGTCGGGGCGCTGCTCGGGTACGCGCAGGGCGCCAGCGAGAAGCGGGTGATCGCCTGCATCGGCGACGGGAGCTTCCAGGTGACGGCGCAGGAGGTGTCGACGATGCTGCGGTGCGGGCAGAAGAGCATCATCTTCCTCATCAACAACGGCGGCTACACCATCGAGGTGGAGATCCACGACGGGCCGTACAACGTCATCAAGAACTGGAACTACACGGGGCTCGTCGACGCCATCCACAACGGCGACGGCAACTGCTGGACCGCCAAAGTGACCTGCGAGGAGGAGCTGACAGCCGCGATCGAGACAGCCACAGGCCTAAAGCAGGACTGTCTGTGCTTCATCGAGGTGATCGTGCACAAGGATGACACCAGCAAGGAGCTCCTGGAATGGGGATCCAGGGTCTGCTCCGCCAACTCAAGGCCACCCAATCCGCAGTAGCAACATCCATCAAAACATACAAACTCTTCTTCTCACTTAATTATTGCCCTTCCTTCCGTTTATTTATATTTCACATCCATTTCACATTATTTGAGTTAGTAACACTTTGTATGCATACAACCTTCTGCACGCATGCATATGAGCGTTTAATTTTTGTGCATTACCGAGATGAATAAAATGGGACGATTCGATCTTCTTGTGTGCTCTTTCTACTGCTAGAATATTAAAAAAAAAATTGGTTGGCAATCATGGATGAGTACAATGACACAATAAACTCATTGGAAATTCTTGAACGAAGTCGGAAAAAACGGGACACGGCGTATTCAGGTTGGCATCCCCGTGATGGATAAGAGTGATCCTCTTGTCTTGCGATACTTTTCTCATGATGACTCCAAGATTACAATGTGGCTCGTGGTTTCATTCTTGCTCGTCAGGCTTCCACACAACTTCTATGTCTTTTTTGCTTCCATCATAAAGGATGGCAAGAAATTGAAACTTCCCTGTGCCAAGTCTTTCAAGTGAGGGATGCACATTTCCATCCTCTCATTCACAAAATCAGGGATGGATCGGCCACTACAAAATCAGGAATGGATCAGCCACTAGTGTTCATCAGTGGAAATTGGCCTTGATAAGGACGTCCTCTCGGAGCTCTGCAGCGTGTTCCTAGTTGAAGCCTTGCGACATGCCGCGCTCCTAGAGTCCCATCCGCCTCTCTTTGTGGTTCCAGTACGTGTCGAGGTAGCCTTTGAGTGCCTCGATCAACTGCTTGCCTCTGTGTAGACACCATTCAATAGAAGCCAAACTCGGGCACACTAGAAGCTAACCATAAATAGATGCACTCTACAAATGCAGAAGTCCAAACAATATCCTTAAGCAACCGAACCAAACCGGTAGAATCGAGAGCGAACAATTAGGATATGTGCAACGAGACACAAGCATCTGCTTCCAAAATGGCTTCAAAAGCACGACACCTAAGAGCATCTCTAGCCGAACCCCTAAAACTTAAATGATCAAAAGCCTCCCTATCCTAGATGATAATATTTTTTATCATCTGAAGGGTGGCCGCCCAAATCTGAACACTATATTTAACTCCTTATTTTTTAGCCTAATTTCAATAAGTAACAAATAATCGAACACACCAAATTCAAACATGCATATAGATCATCCAAGAAGGCACCACATAGACCAAGTTTGATCTAAAAGCACAACATAGCATGTTTATGTTGTGGATATCACCCCCACCTTAAATACCACCTCAAACACCATCTTGGCCACCACCACCACCATCACCGAGTTGGGCCAAGATCTTGGCACAAGAGTGCTCTCAATATGCCCTAGTTGTATCATCCAAGATGCTTGGGTCCATAAACATGATAGAGCACTCGGCATCCTCCTTCTCCTTTGCTAACTTCTCCACCTCAAGTGCAAGCCTTTGCTCTTCGATCTTCTTCTCCTTTGTCAATCTTCCTTATTCTAGTATTGATGGCAGTTTGGAACCTTTAGGGTACCCTCCTTTTTAGTCTAGTGCAAATAAATGAACTAGATTTCTCAAAAAGTTATGATTTGTAAAAAAATTAGTGCAATCATTCATTCCTCCATCGCCAACTTGGACCGTCACTTCTCTTCCTCCAACACTTTTATCACATTCCACCTTGTGTCCTTATCCTCTTTGCATTTGGCCGCCAATACGTTTTTGGTCTCAACGATAGCATTAAACTCCTCCTTGTAGCCGCCGACACCTCCTCTCTTCTTTCTTTTGCTATCTTGGCACCCTCTAGCATTTTGTTGAGGTCTTCATCCTCCTCATCATTGACATCAATGGCAATGCTAATCCTTACCCTCTTTGGTGTGGTCTCGTAGTTTCTTCAGACCCACTTCTCATTTCTGGCTAGTTCCTTATAGCAATGGTGCAAAGAGAATGGTTTTCTTCTATCCTTCTTGTTGTGTTGCTTATAGATCTCTTCTTGGATAGGATCATATTCCGTGATTGGCACCCCACTTGGTGGTATGAGGTTCACTTGATCAACAACACCAGACCATCAGATGCATTTCTCAAGGATAGTTACCCAATGATGTTGAAGAGAGTATTGGATTTGGTTGGATTGAACAGAGATTGTATTGTGGTAGTACTCTTCAATTCTCCCCCAAAACTTCTCCTTTGATTGATATGTGCTAACCGTTGCATCAAGTGACACGTTCATCCAAGCATGACACAAAGAAGCATCTTCATCCTCATTGTAGTTGTGTGTCCTTCTATTCTCGATGCCGTCATATGAGGTTTATCATGCCATCGGTTCATCAACCATCTCCATCTTGGCCACCTCCTCTTCATCATTATCCTCTTCGGCCACCTCCTCATCGGCCATATCTTCTTCTGTATCAAAATAGTTGGGATCATTGAGCCCTTCCGCGCGTGAGGAATCCAATTGAGACATGAATTTGGCGAGGCCAAGCTCTTTCACCCTCAGCAGAATTTCATTGATCACCTTGCGGTCGGTGACTCGGCCACAAGATGTGATGGCCGCACGCGCCACTAGCCTAGGCGTGGAGGCGGTACGAGGTGCCTTGCGAGCTGTCGTGGTCGAAGGAGATATCATGGTCTACGCCGCAACCTTCCTCTTCTTCTTTTGAGCCTTTGCCCCGGTGAGAGCCTTCATGGCCTCCGTTGGCTTCCATGTCTATTGGCCTCTTAATACACCGCACAAGGGATGTCTGACCCACCTTCGCCGCCGTCACTAAGGACTTGCTGGCCTTACCGGCGGCCTTGGTCGATGCTCTCGTCGCCCTGCACCACCGGTGTTGCCTAACCGCTTCCGCGGCATCAAAGGCATCGAGGGTGCCAATTTTGGTGGCGTCATGTCGATGGGAAACTCAGGCAAGGGTGAAAAATCGCCATTAAGTATCATGACCGCCGGGGCAAGGGCCAATGGTGGTGCCGACAAGATTGGGAAGTAGAGTGGGGCAGTGGAAGGGGGTCGTGGTATTGCCAATGAGTACGCCATGGAGGGGTCCTCACAGAGCGTGTATAGAGACGTGGGGTAAGGCGGAAGGTTGGCGGGTACGAGGCAACACAGATTACCCAGGTTCAGATCCCACGACGGTGGCGGGATCCTACTCTTGCTATAAATCACTATAATGGCAATACGCCGAGTTACAGGGATCGGTTCGCTGTGCACGATATGAGTTGTTTTGACCTAAAGGCTCCCATAGGTCCGACTTATATAGTCGCCAGATCCTAGGGTTACAGGCAAAGTCCTAGCCGGACAGGTTACAAAGTCCTACACGGTATACAACTAGTCTAACATGTCCTGTACTCCAAGGCTCCGGGTATGCTGGTGACTCCTTTGTAGCCTTCCTTTATCCGGCATGGTCCTTCCTTCTGTATCCATCTAACTAGGCCGCCCAGTAGGCCATGGGCCTTGCTACCAACTGTGGTCCACCCGGGTTATCCGGATTAGAGACATGTTATGGTGATACCCATTTAGCATATCCCCAACAGTAGCCCCCGGAGAACTCCGGAATCTTGCGTCGTCTTGCCTCTTCAGTTTGAATGCTCCGTCTAGATGAATGTCGGCAAATCGTCAAGAAATATCTTGTAGTCCTCCCAAGAACCCTGCAATTCCCTCCGTCTTCAATATGTAAATCGGAGAACTGCTAAATCTTTCATCGTACTCTTCTTGTAAATCGAAGAAGAAGAAGAAGAAGAAGAAGAACCGGCATCCCGTTTACCAAGGAACCAACTGTTGTGTAAGTTTCTTATCATCCGACATTGTCTCTTGCTCGTCTTATTCCTGTACTTATACTTTTGCACATTTCAGGAAGAAGGCCAGTTTGAGTTTGAAGAAGACCTCAAAGACATCGGGGTCTACTAAAAACATCAAAGATATGTTTCACCAAGCGTTGTCTCTTGCTCTTTGCTCGACGTACTATTTGCCGACTTTCGACCTCGTCGATGGTTAAAGTTCCGTGTACGAGATATTCCATGAACGGTTTTGTCCAAGCCGAAGGGAATTTTGTCACTGTATGAACAAAAGAGTCAACTCTGTCAGGGTTCTCGGGGTCCGCTCCCCTTCACGGATGGTGTCCGTAGATGCTTCAGAAAAACGCTAGGCGGAATTTGTTTGCATCCTGACCCAAGCTTTGACAGTAGATCAGCCGCCTCATTTTCCTCCCTCGGGACATGCTTGACTTCGTAGCCCAAGAAGCTCTTGGCTACCTCGTCCACTTCGTCTCGATATGCCACCATCATAAGGTTTCGTGCGTTCCAGGTGCCAGCCACATGCTGGGAAACCAAGTCGGAATCTTTACAGCAAACTATGCGCTTGATGCTAATATCCTTGGCTAGGCGAAGTCCTTGAATGAGTGATTCATATTCCGCCATGGTATTTGTAGCCTCGAAGTGGATCTGCAGAACGTAGTGTAGCTTTTCCCCTGTTGGTGACTGTAGCAGTACACCAGCCCCCGAGCCATTGAGTAGCTTTGATCTATCAAAGTGCATCACCCAGTATTCTGGCTCTGGTACAGGTGTAGCATCTGGCATCTCCGTCCAATCTGTGATAAAATCCGCCAAGACCTGAGATTTGATAGCGTCGCGCCTCTTGTAGGTGATCTCGAAGGCGGCAAGCTCGATGCCTTGCTTCGCAGCCCTACCTGTAGCGTCGCTGTTGTTGATGATGTCAGACAGTGGAGCTTTGCTCACAACTGTGATAGGGTGCTCCTGGAAGTAGTGCCTTAGCTTCCGAGAAGCAAGGAACACTCCATAAGATAGCTTCTGGTAGCGTGGGTAACTCTGTTTGGACTCCGTCAAGACCTCTCTTACATAGTAAACTGGTCGTTGCACTCCGTACTTATGCCCTGGTTCCTTCCGCTCTACCACGACGACGATGTTGATTACCCGGTTATTAGCCGCCATGTAGATTAACATAGGCTCCATAGTGTGCTGCGAGTATAGGTGCCTAGGAAAGTATCTCCTTTAGCTTCTTGAGTGCAACATCTGCTTCGTTCGTCCATGTAAATTTGTCCGCCTTCTTCAGCAACTTGTACAGAGGCAGAGTCTTCTCTCCAAGTCGGCTGAAGAACCGGCTTACTGCTGCAACGCAGCCTGTTAGCCATTGTATATCCTTCAGGCATGTCGAACGGTTTATGTTTAGGATGGACTTGATCTTCTCCGGGTTGACCTCGATTCCACGCTGGGAAACGATGAAGCCCAACAATTTGTTTGAAACCCGAAGACACACTTCTTAGGGTTAAGCATCATGTTGTATTTCCGGAGATTATCAATGGTTTCTTTTAAGTCAAAGATTAAGTCGTTTGACTTTTTAGACATCACCGCTATATCGTCCACATAGGCGTGAAGACCAATTTGATCGTGTATGCAACGCTGCATAGTCCGCTGGTACGTAGCACCTGCGTTTTTCAGCCCAAAGGGCATTGTGACATAGCAAAACGTGTTGTAAGGTGTGGTGAACGAAGTGGCCAATTGGTCCGACTTCCTCATCTTTATCTGGTGGTATCCTGAGTATGCATCGAGAAAACACAAAAATTCCAAGCCAACCGTCGAGTCAATGACTTGGTCAATGCGAGACAAAGCAAACGGATCTTTGGGACACGTTTTGTTCAAGCCGGTGTAATCAACGGACAATCTTAATTCTTTGGTTTTCTTTTTGGGGACAAGAACAGGATTGGCCACCCATCGGGTGTGAAGGACTTCTCGGATAAAACTAGCCTTAAGTAACCTACCTATCTCTTTGCCTATGGCGCGTCTCTTCTCATCTCTGAAGCGTCGTAGGGGTTGCTTCACCGGTTTGCATTTTGGATCAATATTCAAGCTGTGCTCGGCAAGTTCCCTAGATACACCTTTCATGTCGGCAGGTTGCCAGGCAAAGATGTCCCTATTCTCACGGAGGAACTCGACAAGCGCGCTTTCCTATTTGGGATCCAGGTTCGTCCTAATGGCGGTGGTCTTGGAGGCGTCGCCTACCACAAGTTCCACCAGCTTGGTCTCAATGGCGGCCTTGAAGGCGGGATCGGAATCAGAAATCTGCTTCTTCGATGTCGGCATCTCCGTGGCATCCACCTTGCTCTGGATCTCCTTGAATTCTTATTTGTAGAGGGCGACACGCAAAGGTCGCTTCTCCAATCTCGCAGTCCCTTGCCTTAGTAAAGCTTCCGGATACGGTGATAATGACGTTTGGTCTGGGTATCTTGAGCTTGTTGTAGACGAAGCATGGCTTGGCCATGAAAGCGGGGAATATGTCGCATCCGAAGATGACATGGTACACGCTCTTGAAGGGGACCACCTCGAAAGTCATGTGTTCTTGGCGGTAATTATTAACATCGCCAAAAGCAACCTGAAGTGTGATGCACCCAAGGGACCGAGCCTCCCGGCCAGGAACTACGCCATGGAACATGGTGCTGGTCCGCCTTAGGTTGGCCTCCGTCAAGTTCATCTTGTGCAGTATATCCAGGTACATGATGTTGATGTTGCTTCTGCTGTCCACCATGCATTTAGTGAACTCGTTGCCGTCAATCAAAGGGTTGATGACCATGGCGTACTGATTCTCCGTAGGGATGAGGCCCGGGTGATCCTTCCTATCCCAAGTGATTGGAATCTCCGACCAGCGTAGGTACTGGGGAACTGGGGGTAAGGTGGCCATCAGTATCCTCATGGAGGTTTTTTGTTGCGGGGTAGTAGGGGTGCCAAGGAAAGTGTGGTAGACGGCAGCCTTCTTCTCGAAGGGGTTCTTGCCATTTCCATCGCTCTTGTCGGTGTGCTTGGGGTCAACATCCTCGTCCATGTCACTTGAATCCTTGGACTCCTCTTCCTTCTTCTTCCATTTGCCCTTGCCTCGCAGTCTGTTCTTTCGGCTTCGCTTGTAACCGGACTCCGGGTACTGCTTGAGGTCGTTGACGAACTTGCAGTTGCGATTGTTGTGAGTGGCTTTGCCGTTGGTGTCGATGTGTACAAGGCATGGCATATCATGGTATTCCTCGTACGTTTGGGGAACGCAGAGCGCTGCCGGGGTAGTTTCACTACCTCGTTGCTGCCCACGACCAACTCCCCGTCCTCGGCCATGCTGTCCACCATCACCTCGTCCTACAAACGTCATGGCGCCCATGTCGGAGGGTTGCTTTTCTTCTGGCGGATTCTTCAGCTTGGTGCTGTTTTTCCTCTTAGCCTGGGTTGGAATGGCTATTGCCGGCAAGGATCCACGAGCATCGTCGTCGGCAGCCGCGAACTCACTGGCCAACTGGATCATCTGGTTGAGATCGAGTCTGTGATTATCCTGCAGGCACTTCAACTTATGTAGGAGCAACGTACCTTTTTCCAACCCATCGATGAAGGCGGCCATGGCAGTCTGATCGTGCACTCCTGCGCAGGAATTCTTCGTATCCAACCAGCGTGAAAAGTAGGCGCGAGATGACTCGTCGTTCTCTTGCACGCACCGCTGTAGATCGCCAATAGTGCAGGGACGTTTATACGTACCCTCGGAGTTTTTGGTGAATGCTTCTTGCATGTCCAACCAGTTGTAGATGGAGTTCTTCGGCAAGTCATCGATCCATTGGCGGGCCGTGGCCGTCAACATCTGTGGGAGGTACTTCACGACAACGTTGGGGTTACCCCTGGCGATCTCCACCGTGTTGCCGTAATCCTGCAACCACGTAGCTGGTTTGGCGGTGCTGTCATAGGGCTTGATGGTCTTGTCAATCCGGAAACCCTTGGGGTAAGTTGCGGTCCGTATCACAGGTCCAAAGCACCGTGGTCCCAGGTATGGTCCTTCCCGGGCCTCGTGAATCTTGTCCAGACGTGAACGTGCATCGTATGGCTCTAGGGTTGTTCTTTTCTTCTTGCCGTCAGGGGATGGGCTGCGTGAACGACGCAGGCCCCCTCTGCCATGGTGGCTGCTAGGTGGTGACAGAGGCGGAGGTGGCGGTGGGTTATCCTTCTTGTTGTTACCCTCCTGCAACGCCTCGCGCTTGTCGCGGTTGCTTGTCGTACGTGGAGGGTCGTGGCGAGACTTGCTCTTATGTCCTTGGTTGCGCTCTCCATCGTAACGGGGATGCTCCGTGTTGTTGCGAATGACGATGCCGCCTTGCCTTGGCGAAGGCATGCTCGTACGATGGTGAGCCCTTGGTTTTTCGCGATGTCGGGGAGATCGGGGCGGTGGAGATGGGCGACGAGGATGAGCCTTGCCTCCATGGTCGGAGGATATGGGGATAGCGTCCTTCCTGTTGCGCGCATCCCTCCGTCTTTGCTTTGATGAACCCGTCTGAGACCCGACATCCTGAGGAGATCTGTCCCTTGGCGGCTTAGGATTGCTAGACTGGCAATATGTTGGGTCAGACTCGAGCCTCTAAGAGGTGGCCTTTTCCTGTTGTTTGACCGCCTTTGCTACAAGGTCATAGACCTGTTCCACAGCTGCAGGTGATCTATCCTGCTCCAGAAGGGTATTGGCGACGGCTAGGTTGAGAATAGGAGTGGGCATGACCTGCCTACCCTTGTTGTCAATGTATGGCTTGTCTTGTGGCGGCTTCGGTGGGGCCCATCCTAGGTTCCGTCGTACGCCAGGATCGTTGATGACGCGCGCCGGAGCTTTCTTAGCATTCTGCTGCTTGAGCAGAGTCTTGTACTCGTCCTCCATGGCTCTAGGTTTCTCTATTGACTTCTGCGATTGGCTAGATCTTGATCCAGCTTTGCGCCTTGCTCCGCGATGGCTTGCGCTTCCTATAGCAGCTGTTGGCGCTTCTCGTCAAGCTAGACTACGTTCCTTATGTGAGCCACAGTCATGGGCTTGACGAGCAAGTTCCCGTACATCAGACGTAGATGCTAGAGGCGACGAGTTTGCGGTGTTGTTACTCGGACCGACGTTGAGTTCCTGCGGCTACTGCACTGGGTTAGGCGAAGGGGCATGGCCTTTGCGCGATCATTGTCGGCAGCAACAGGTGGTCCCTTCCCCTTGTCCAGCGCTTTAGGCAGAGCTTGTCCGGGTTGATCTTCCTCAATCACGGTCCCAACGGCGACGAACACCTCTCGGGATGTGATGGCCTTGTCGGACTCCTCGTTGCGTCTGATATCCTCCTCCATCTCCTGCATAGCAGAGTTAAGTTCCTCCAGGCTAAAGTCTATCTCCTCCGAGTTAGCGCTGATGTCGACGTAGAGCGCATCCAAGACGGAGTCGGAGGGTGCTAGGGCTTCCTCCATGATGGGTGGTGGTGGTGTGCGGCATGACGATGACCGGAGGTGGTGGCGGTGGTGGCGGGCGCCGGGTATGACCGCGATGGCCCTGAGCTTCGCATCGGCCGCTGGTTATTAACGGTGTTCACCATGCCTTCAAAAGTGAGGCGTCCCGAAGCCTACATCCGCCTTAAAGTATGTCGGAGAAGTATACCGCGTTCCAGTCCTTCCACAAAGTGATACATGGCATCACCATTGGGGTAATGCTCCAGGTCGGCCCGTATACGGAGCCACCTGGCTAGGTAATCACCGGGGTTTTCACCCTCTCTCTGAACACAACGCGCCAGATCGAAGATAGTTACCACGCTGACGAACTTGGATCTCTGCTGTCCAGATAAACAGGCGAAGTCGGCGGATTTGCAGCGATCTTCCACCATTATATCCTGCATAGGGGCGGTTTGGGTGGGCCTTGATTTTTTCCGATCTATGCCGGCAAACTCCAAAGAGAGATCCGACTTCGATCCTTCCACGAACGTATCCTGCCCGTAGGCAGTCCGTGCGGGCCTTGACGATCCTCCGACTTCAAGGGAACTAGTGCCCGAGTCGGTTTCGTCGATGAAAAAGTGGATGTCCCCGATTGGGACGATCGAGCAGCGGGTGGGGTTCTTCTTCATCAGGATCCAGAACTCGTCGGGAGGGATGATCGGAATGTCGCCGGAGAAGAGAACACGGCCGATGGCTACGGCTTCGCCGATTCCCGCGAAGAGCTTGAACCTCGCTCGTTGACGAGCCTGAAGCGCCTCTTGCCCCACGGTGGGCACCAACTGTCGTAGTATTGCCGACGAGTACGCCATGAAAGGGTCCTCACAGAGCGTGTTTAGATACGTGGGGTAAGGCGGAAGGTTGGCGGGTATGAGGTAACATAGCTTACCCAGGTTCAGATCCCACGACGATGGCGGGATCCTACTCCTGCTATAAATCACTATAATATCAATACGGCGAGTTACAGGGATTGGTTCACTGTGCGAGATATGAGTTGTTCTGCCCTAAAGGCTCCCATAGGTCCGACTTATATAGTCGCCAGATCCTAGGGTTACAGGCAAAGTCCTAGCCGGATAGGTTATAGAGTCCTACACGGTATACAACTAGTCTAACGTGTCTTGTACTTTAAGGCTCCGGGTACGCTGGTGACTCCTTCGTAGCCTATCTTTATCCGACATGGGCCTTCCCTTCTGGATCCATCTAACTGGGCCGCCCAGCAGGCCATGGGCCTTGCTACCAACCGTGGGCCACCCGGATTATCCGGATTAGAGACATGCTATGATGATATCCATTTATCATATCCCCAACAAAGGGATTATTTTGCTCATCTGTTTGGACGCCCCGAACAAATATGAGAGTGGATGCCAAATTTAGGGGAAGCTCTCAAAAATTTGCTCATCTAAAACCGATAGGAGTGCAACTAGGTGCGGTTTATAGATGATAAAACCAGAAATTTTGCTCGTCTAACCTTTTTTTAGTGGTTAGACATCCTTAGTAGCACCGACTTCAAATCGAAAATAGTTCTAGTGAATCTCTAAAAGGCCAAAGCAACTTAGTCGCGGCTTGACACCCCCCATCCTTACCGCTTCGCACGAACCTAGAGGCAGCATCTGGTCGTCTTCCTCCCGAAGCCGGGCCCCTCCCATGACGCCCTTGCCGGACTAGCCGGTGAGTGGTGGCCGGGAGTTGGCGCAGGAGTAGATAGGATTAGGATGTTAGCTTGTTTGCTAGTAGTGGACGTCTTGCCCGGTGGCTGCTTCCTCCTAGATCTTGGCAGGCAGATCTGGAGAATAGGGTCTTGCCTTGTCCTTTTGCTTCCATGGGGAGCTTGTGTGGTCGTGCCGAGGTAGCCTCAAATAAACCTGCCTTGTATCCTGGTGTTCTTGAGGCGGAGTGGAATGGCGTTGTTGGTTTGCTTCTGTCCGGCCGTGGTGGCGAGGTGAAGCAACGCCGCGGCGTGGGCTCCTTTCCGTGGAGTTGGGAGAATGGTGTTGCGGTTCTCCTTCTGGACTGCCGTGGAGGAGGGAAGAATCTGTGAGCGTTGCTTTGCCGCTCCTTCAAGATGTTGTGCCTGGCACCGTCTCCATCTGCTTGGTGGCTCTGCTTCGTCGTCCTTCTTCTCGGCCGGCCGTGGTGGCGAGGAAGAAGAGGTCGTCGCCAGCAAGGCTACTGGTTCTTGGAGGTGGTGTCGAGGGTCTCTGGAGTCTGCGCCCTCTGCAGCAGCTTCTCAGCAACAGCGAGGCAAGCCGCTGCTTCTTACGGTCACAAGGGTGACTTTGCTACCCTCGGCTTGCGAAGCTCGAGCATCTTCTTCCTCCAAAGTGGGAGGTCTATTGGATCTTGGCGAGGCGATCATCGCCGCTGCTTCCCCAAGTGGTTTCGTCCCCGGTGGTAGCAGTGGTTGCCGCGCATGGAGGTCCCAGGTCGTCGGCGGTGAGTTTGGATCCGATCGTGTTTCTTCGATCCTAGTTAAGGTGTTTCTTGCAATTTGTAGGGGCCTATTTGCTTTATCCTTATTCTCTGAGGCTCTTGTTGTAAATGTTTCACCTACCGCCAGTTAATACAGACTCTAGGCCCTTTCGGGCCTTACCTGTTCAAAAAAAAACTTAGTCGTGGCTTCTGAATCAACCTGAAGGTGCGTGCTCTCTCAAAAAGGACGCAAAGAAATCACGCAAGTTTAGGAGGTGACCGGAATTTACGCGCGGACTGCTGACCGACTCAACAAACTCAGGAAACATCTACGAGTAGTAAGTAACTCTTGGCCGGTTCTTCCTCGTCACGGCGGCGGCGCAAGCAGAACCCATAAACACGAACCGATCTGTCCCGTCCCGTACGTCCGACCGACGGACACGAAGATCGATGGCGACGCACCTGCACGGCGGTGATCGCCTGAGCGCTCTCCCCGCCAAGGCGCTTGAGCGCATCCTCTCGCACCTCCCGTCCGACGAGGCCGCGCGCGCCTCCACGCTCTCCCGCCGGTGGCGTGGCGTCTCGGACTCCGTCCCCGTAGTCGACCTCGTCGACGGCAAGCTCCTCTCTCGGAGGGGCCTCGGCTGGCGCTTGCCGCTGTGCTTTGACCAGCAGGTCACGAGCGCCGTCCTCTCCAAGGACCCGGGGACGCCCATCCGCGTCTTCCGGCTCCGCGCGCTCCAGCCCCCGCCCGACATGCTCCACCAGTGGATCCTCATCGCGGCCACCTCCGGCGCCGAGGAGATCGACCTCGAGCTGCGCTACCGGGGCTCCTCCCGCCGCACCATCTGCCCCTTCGGCAGGTCCACCAGGGCCTCGGCCGACTTTGGCGACGATGTCAGGGGCAGCTACACCGACACGCCGCGCCAGCTCTTCCGCTGTGACACGCTGCGTTGCCTGCGCCTGACCAACTGGACGCTCGACCTGCCCGCGGGCGGCGACCTCTTTGCAGCGTCGCTGGAGACGCTCTGCCTCAAGCGGATCATGGCGAGCGGCGAGGTGCTGCAGCAGCTGGTCGCCGGCTGCCCGTGCCTCGCCGACCTGACACTGGAGGAGTGCCCTGGCGTCACCCCCCCCGGCCTGCGCAGATTCGCCATGGTCTGCTGCCACAACGCCACCCACAGTCGTCCTGCCCACCAGGCGCCTGTGGTCTCTGCACTACAAGGGCTGCCGCCCGTACGACCTGCAGTTCCTCGACCTCTCGAACTACGACGAGATCACGGTGGTGACCATCGATATCTGCGACGACCTCACATGTAAAGGGTCACACGAAGTTGCTCCGATAATGGAGCTCATCAGCCGGTGCAAGAACCTGGAAAGTCTTCACCTTGCCCTACGCCCGCCGATGACCTGCTACAGCAGCGAGCTCACAACCGTTATCCGCGGACTACCCAAACTCAGGCAGCTGGTCCTCAAGGGCGGCATGGCCAGGGAGCATGCCATCCGGTCCGTCACCCTCTTGCTCGTCGACACCCAGCAGCTGGAAGTGTTGACGCTGTTTCCCCTCGGCCCCAAGCGCCCCAAGAAGAAGTTTGACTTCAGCGATGACGATTCAGATTCAGACGCAGAGAGCTGCGTCAACGATAATGGCGATGGCCACAACTATGACAGTGACGATGGGCACAACTACGGTAATGGCAATAATGGCCACAACTACGCCAATGACGATGGCCAAAACTTCAGTATTGGCAATAATGGACACAACTATGGTAATGGCGATGGCCACAACTACTACGATGATGACGGTGACTATGACGATGAGGACTATGATGATGGCTACAACTACGACAAAGGTGATGGCAACATCAATGGCGAGAACTATAATGATGGTGACGACTATGAAATGTTCAGGGCCATGTGGAGGATGGGCATCCCTTGCTTCAGTCATAGCCTGAAAACGGCCAACATTGCAAAGTACACTGGGAGTGGCCTAGATAGGATACTTGCAAATTTTCTGCTGTCGAAAGGCCAGAGCTTTGGAGGAATTCTCGGTGACTTTATCAGCTCAACTCTATCCACACAAGGAGGAGATTGCAATGGAGTTCAGATCCTGGCTATGTAATCCCAGTGCCATTGTAACTTGCAAATAGACGGCAATAACAAATACTATATATTCAAATTGCTTGAATAAAATTCTCTGTAAAATGCACTTCTGATCATGTTATCAACATATTATTTTCCATGCAACAGTAATTCTACATGAGTGGCAATATTACAATGGCATCCACATAACTATCTAGTACCAAGCTGAGTACGAAAAACATAGTATGATTTATTAGACAGACATTGCATTATTTACAGCTCATCAAGTTTCCTATACTCCAGAGCTTGAAAAATGCTGCTTTATTCAGATATGGCAGGATATAGGAACAAACCTTCATACTGCGACGCGAAGATTCTTTTATAGTGATTTGGCGGTTGCAATGACATTTTCTACAGTCAAACCAAGCTCTTTGTATATTTTTCCAGCAGGAGCACTTGAACCGAAACGGTCGATGCCAATCGCTTTGCCCTTTTGTCCGATATACTTCTCCCATCCCAACGTGACACCAGCCTCGATACTAATCCTAGAAGTAACCTCACTAGGGAGGACAGACTCCTTGTATTCCTCTGACTGCTCCTCAAACAATTCCCAGCAAACAAGTGAAACAACCCGTACGGATTTCCCCTCCTTCCTCAGCTCATCTGCAGCTTTTGCTGCGATCTCAAGCTCGGAACCTGTGCCAATCAGAATGAGGTCTGGTTTGTTGCCCAAGGAGTTATCAGAAATAACATATCCTCCCTTGGCAACGCCTTCGACTGATGTACCTTCCAGCTGTGGGAGTTTCTGCCGAGAGAGCGCAAGGATAGAGGGCCTTTGCCTGTTAATAACCGCAACCCTGTAAGCCCCAGAAGTCTCGGTACCATCAGCAGGTCGGAGCACTAATATATTTGGCATTGCTCGGAGACTGAACAACTGCTCAACTGGCTGATGGGTTGGCCCATCTTCACCAAGTCCAATGGAGTCATGAGTCATCACATAGATCACTCCTGATCCACATAATGCCGAAAGACGAATAGGAGCTCTCATGTAGTCAGTGAACACAAAGAATGTTGAACAGTAAGGTATTAGGCCGGGGCTATGTAGGGCAATGGCATTAGAAATTGCTCCCATCGCATGCTCTCTAACACCAAAACGGATGTTTCTCTCTTCAGGAGTGTCTTTTTGGAAATCACCAAACATCTTAAGCAAGGTCATATTTGATGATGCAAGATCAGCACTACCTCCAAGAAATCCCGGTATTACTTTAGCAAGAGCATTCAAGCACTGTTGAGATATGTTCCTAGTTGCATCAGCAGGGCTTTCAGGGGTATACTTCTGAAAAACAAACAAACGAGCAAAGATGCACGTATGTATCACTCTCACACTTGATGGAATATTGAGCAGACAAGAATCATAAGGTTCAGAGAACTCACTGGCAGAGCACTGTCCCACCCAGAAGGCAGCTCCCCTGAAATAATGCTATTCAGCTCTGCAGCCTCCTGCTGGTATTTTTTTTCATATTCTGCAAACTTTGCATTCCATTCAGCTTCAAGAGAAGCACCCTCATCAAAATGGTGACACCAATGCCTGTAAGTGATGATTAATTTAGTCAAACTTCAGCTTAGAACAAACTAAGTTCAATACCGTACTATGTGCCATAGTTCAAAAAAAATGAAATGTAGAGCCTTGTATCCAGACAATTGTTAAGTCTCTGCTGCAGAATAATTTTCAGCAAGGTTCAGAACTGAGAATTTCCAATACCATCTTCGAGACAGTACTATGCTCTCTAGCCAAGGCCATTTCCAAACAACACACACCATTTCCTGACCAGATATATGTAGCATTCTAAAACAAGTACATCATAAATGATAAAACCATGTTACCGAGTGTATAAAGCATACAACATCCAGATGAATTGCCAAATGGAACCTCACATCTTTATTCTGAGCACTTTCTATTCAGAACACATAGATTGTGAGTTTGATAAAGCGAAAGCATGACATTTGTTTCTTTTATTCATATAGGATTACTAGTATTATGGTAAAAAATATATCCCAGCGTTCATGTGGCTATCTTGACCCTTTGTAGTCATTCACCCACCACAACAGGGTATAGAAAAAAGAAAGAGATGTCCACATTTACACACATTTGAATTTCTTGATAACATAATCATTAGTTTGTGATTACTGTGCTGCACTGCAGCTAAGATCAAAACACACTCCATTGCTGAATGCTGAGTACAATGTACCTTTTCACGTCATCAGGCACATGGAAAGGCTCATGATGCCAGAGAAGATTGTTTCTGGTTGCCTCCACTTCTTTGGAACCTAAAGCGCTTCCATGAACACTGTGTGTGCTTGCCTTATTTGGAGATCCATAACCAATTGTGGTAGTCACCTATATACACAAGACCAGTCTAAATTGTCTGATGAAACTGTATCAAAGTTACAAACAAAAGAAATATTACTAGCAGGAGGATCACCTTGATAAGAGTTGGCTTATCTTTGACTTCCTTTGCTTCTTTTATTGCTGCACGGATGTCATCATAGCCAGTGTTGCCATTCTTCACCCAAATTGTATGCCATCCTAGGGCCTCATATCGAGCAAGAACATCTTCAGTGAAAGCAATATCCGTACTGCCATCGATAGATATATGATTGTCATCATAAAAGGCAATCAATTTTCCGAGACCCCAATGACCAGCCAGGGAAGATGCCTCATTTGCAACACCTTCCATTTGGCAGCCATCCCCAAGTATGACATACCTAAGAACATCAAGAAAAAAAAAGTATTACACCTATCCCGAGGCACATCAGATTGGTAACTATATTTGGTCAAGCAAGTAAATATTGTTTACGTGTAATGGTCCACGATAGTGATATCAGGCTTGTTGAAACGAGCAGCCAGGTGTTTCTCTGCAAGCGCTAGTCCAACGGCATTTGCAAAGCCCTGCCCAAGAGGACCTACAAAAGATGAGAACAGTTCAACAAACATAGTTTTCTTTTTCCAGCAGAAAAGTATAAGAGGGTAAACAAGCTTTAAAATTTTCACTAAATTTTCAAGAGGCAAACCAGTGGTGACTTCAACACCCTGTGTTTCAAAATTTTCTGGATGACCAGGAGTTCTGCTTCCCCACTGCCGGAAAGCTTTCAGATCATCCATCTGTAACAACAAACATGGCCATATGAATAACCTATATGCAAATCCCTAGTAAGACATCTATGTGGTAGATATGATAAGAAAGATGAAGAACGCCTGTTGCAATAATTCAAATTGAGATCATGTTGATGTTCTAGTTACTGCTTCAGGTATGCCAATTCTTGGTATGATCTACTTACCTTCATTGTTTGCCAATTATTTCATATGCAATCCCCTAGAGACCAGTATTAATACAAGTAAACAATATGATACTATGTGTTACTACATGAGGAATTAGGATTTCAGGTGCTCTTAATAAATTGCTATAGTTCTATATGACTAAACTTTCGAAGCATAAACAGAGTACTGTATAAGGAATTCAACCTTCAACTTAGGACGTTCAAACCGTGCCCCATAAAAATCAAGAGATGGGTGATACAAAGGATGAAGCTAATAGTAGAAAGTAATTTCTTTTCCAGGAGCTAACAGAAAGTACATTGACAGGGAACGAACTTCAGAGTTCAAATAGATACAAAATGCTCCACCTACCATTTTCGCAACATGCCCACCCAATAGAAATTGCTCCAAATTAATTGAAATAGTAGCCAATTGGTCTCCAAACTTTACTTCCCATCGGCCAAAAGACCATTTCATATTCGGAAATATCAGAGTCTAACATACTGTAGCAGAAATGCAGAGTTTTGACTTCTGACGAATACAACCTCAAACAAATCGGACACATATGCAACGCAGGTTTATGGAAATTTACGTTTTGTGTAAAATTTTCATTGAAATAGTTGCGTATTATTGCTTAAGGAACTAAGGATACGTGTGTGCAAACTTCTCATTGAAATAATTCCCTATTGCTTCAATCTGAAACTAATCTCTGTATGTATACCTGCTACTAGCTTAATTCGTTTTGCGATTAGACTGAAACTGCACATCAAAATCAACAGCACAGAACCCTCGCCTAAACCACCGCCGTAAAGATCAAATCAGAGCAAGATTCGGAGCTCACCGTGACGCCTTCGTATCCAGCGAGGTGGAGCAGAGCGTACTGGAGCATGCAGCCGTGGCCGGCGGAGAGCACGAAGCGGTCGCGGTCGAACCAGCCGGGGTTCCTGGGGTTGAAGCGTAGGAACTCGTCGAAGAGGACGTGGCCCAGGGGCGCGCAGCCCATGGGGAGGCCCGGGTGCCCGGAGTTGGCCTTCTCCACGGCGTCCACGGCCAGGAACCGGATGGTGTTGACCGACCTCTCCACCAGCTCCGCCGCCGCCGCGGGCCGGGCGCGGAGCGCGGTCGCCGGTCTTCCGGCGACGCACGGGCGACGGAGGGGGAGGAAGCCACGGCCGGACGCCGCGGCGGCCGGCCTGGAAGCGGGAGAGGTGGGAACGGGAGTTGGCGTCGCCATGGCTGGCTGGCTGGCTGGCTGTGCGAGGCTTCTCGGGCACGCACGCGTGGCTTGGTGGAGTGGAGTAGTGTCCGCGGCGGCAGTGCGGCAACCAAGCTGGTCAAGGAAAGCTGTGAAATACGGTGGGAGCCACAACTGAAGTGGTACCACGTGCTTCGTCCACGTTCGTCTCCGGTTGTTCCTTTCCTTCGTGAAACAGTCCACGTCTCTCTTTCTCTCTCGGAAACAGTCCACGTCTCTCTATCTATATTTCAAAAATATGATTTTCAATATTTTTAGAAAACAGAATGACCGGTGTGCATGTGCACCAAATCTCTACTCTATCTAATGACACGATTTTTCTTTTCTTCAAAGAAGCTACGCCTATATATTTTGAACAGGGCCGGCCCTGGGGGGGGGGGACCGGAGGGGCAGCCGCCCCGGGCCCATAAAAATTAGGGGAAGCCTTATTACAACACTTCAAGGCGCATCTTGGCTCTCCGGCCCCTAGGCAGGCCAGCCTCGATTGGGAGGGGCTTGGATACACCCCGCGGAATCTCTCAGATTTGGACGCCCCGTTTGACCACCAAGAAATAAAGGAGACGGTCTTCTCCCTGCCCTCTGTCAAAGTGCCGGGCCCTGATGGCTATATAGGAGCCTTCTTCAAATCGTGCTGGGACATCATACATGCTGACGTCACCAATGCCATCATCCACATGTCCAAACTTCGAACCAACTATGTACATCTTGTCAACTCGGCCAACATCATCCTAATCCCTAAGAAGCCGGATGCGAAGTCGGTGAGCGACTCCGGACCCATCAGCCTCATCCACAGCTTATCAAAAATCTTCTCCAAGCTTCTCAAATCTTCTCCAAGCTTCTCACTAACTGTCTGGCTCCAATCCTACCGGACATGGTCTCCAAGTTCCAAAGCGCCTTCGTCAAGAAAAGAAGTATATGTTGGAGATATGCCCTAGAGGCAATGATAAATGTAGTTATTATTATATCTTTGTGTTTATGATAAATGTTTGCATTCATGCTATAATAGTATTAACATGGAAACATTAATACTTGTGTGATTTGTAAACTTAATTTGAAGTCCCTAGTAAAGCCTCTATATAATACTAGCTTGTTGGTTAATAGATGATTGTGGTTTCCCTATCATGAACATTGAGATGTTATTAACAACAAGATCATATCATTAGGAGAATGATATGGTGGACATACTCCTATAGATAAGTGTAGCATAAAGATCAAGTCATTTCAATAGTTCAATTGCTATATGCTTTCTGATACATAGTAACCTAATTCCTTCGACCATGAGATCATGCATATCACCTTTACCGGATGGATGCTTTGATGACATCAAACACCACACCGATGCGGGTGGCTATAAAGGTGGCATTGAGTGTTCGGTAAGTATTGGTTGAGACACATGGATCAAGAGTGGGATTTGTCCATCCATATGACGGATAGATATACTCGGCCTCTCGGTGGAATGTCATCCAATTAGCTTGCAAGCATGTGAGCTCACAGGGATCACATATCAGGAGCGAAAAAGAGTACTTATCGGTATGAGGTTGAACTAGGTATGCAGAGATCAAGCGATCATAACCTCGGATAAGTAAAGTATTGAGACAAAGGAAATTGGTATCGTATGTAAGTGGTTCATTCGATCGCAAAGTAATCGTAGAAATATGTAGGAGCCATATGAATTTCGATTCCTCTATTGGTTATTGTTGGAGAATGTCTCGATCATGTCCGCATAATTCACGAACCGTAGGAGACACACTTAAGGATTCGGCGTTGTTTGAGTAGTTATGTTATGATGAGAAAGAGACCGAATGTTGTTGAGTCTCGTATGGGATCCGGGATATCAGGAGATCCGGAATGGTGGGAGAATAAGATTCATATAAGGAAAGTCCGTTTGAGTTGGGGAATGTTTAGTGTTTTCATGAATGTTCTAGAATGTTCGGAATGTCCGGCACTCGGAGGGAAGGGTACATGGATGTGTTGTATCAAGTTGGTATGATTGCATCATGTACTAAGTGTCATCATTTCCAAATAAAGGATTAATTCAAATCCTAGTTTGAAAAGTCAAATAGCTAAATTGAAAAGTCAAGCGGCTAAATTTGGAAAGAGGAAAAGAGGAGGAAGGAACCGAGTTGGGAGGAGTCCTCCTCCCCAAGCGGACCACCCAAGCCGAGTTGGAGGACTCCACTCCCTCCCTTGGCTGGCGGCCCCTCCACCTATATAAGGAGGCGGGGCTCCCTCCTAGGACACACAAGTACCTCTCCTCCAAACCCTAGCTTGGCGCCACCACCTCCTGCAGTGGCCGCCTCCTAGGGGTTGCCCTAGCCGCCGACTTGGGGTGCCCCAAACCCTAGCCGCCCGGCTCTAGCACCTCATCCTTGGTGTGTCTAAAACCTAGATCGAGGAGCTCTCATACTCCACCATTCTCGCTCGGCAAAGGCGAAGCCTGCGAGATCTCCCTCTACTTAGGCCACCAAATCGTCTTTGGAATCGCGAGAGTGCTACAACCTCCGCTTCTGGAACAAGGGAGAGGAAGGTCTTCGTCGAGTAGAGCGTGTGACCGATTGCAGGCTTAGGAGCGCTTGGGCGGAAGGATCGTCTCACGCGATCTTGAGATCGGAAGAATCGACTACATCACCCACGAATCGCTCTCGTTAAACACTTTGGAATCTTCGAGGTAAGTTATTCCATCGACTCGTTGCTACAATCTAGTAGATAGATCTTGGCTTGTTTGTTTATATCACGGTAGAAATTTTTGTTTTCCATGCTACGAAACCCTACATTGGTATCGAGCCGTGTCTATTTGTAGATCTGTTGCAGTAGAACACAATGGTCATTGTGGGCGTTGATGCTTTTATTGTCGATTGCTTCTTGTGTACTTTGTATCTTGCGGTATGTTGGGATGAAGCGGCCCGGGCTAACCTTACATGACATCGTTCATGAGACTTGCTCCACGCTTGACATGCAACTTGTATTGCATAAGTGGCTTTGCGGGTGCCTGTTTCTCCTAGCATAGTTAAGATCCAATTTACAACAGGTGATTAACAATACTAGTATCAATGTTGTGGTTCTTGTTCGTAAGTTAGAACGACACTTATTGAAAGCCCCAAATCACGTAAAACATGCAAAGAAAGTAGAGGCGTCTAACTTTGTTTTGCAGGGGTGTGTTGTGATGTGATATGGCCATGATTGTGATTATATTTGATGTATGCAATGTTCCTTATTGTAAGTTGGCAACCGGCAGAAGCCATATGGTTGTCTTTAATTTATGTTAAGACCTGTAGGGGTTCGTAGCATGGAAAACAAAAAATTTCTATCGCATACAAACAAACAAGCCAAGATCTATCTACTAGATTGTAGCAACGAGTCGATGGAATAACTTACCCTCGAAGATTCCAAAGTGTTTAACGAGAGCGGATTCTCGTGGGTGATGTAGTCATACTCTTTCCGATCTCAAGATCGTGTAGATGATCCTTCCGCCGCCGCATGCCCGAGGAGCTCCCATGGGTCTTCATCGCTGGTATTGACTAAAGACCTTCTCCCTTGTTCCAAGAAAATGGAGGTTGTAGCACTCTCGCGATTCCCGGCAAAGACAATCTGGTGGAAGTAGAGGGAAGGGAAGATCCCAGGAGCTCTAAGCCGGAGCGAGTATGGTGGAGTATGAGAGAGAGATATTAGTGGTCTAGGGATTAGACACACCAATTAGAAGGCTCTAAACCGCAGGCTAGAGCAATTAGAAGATCTAAACCAAAACGGCTCTAAACCGGAGATTAGAGGGTAGGAACTTGTGTGTCTAGAGGAGGAGGCCCTGCCCCTCCTTTTATAGGTGGGAGGGGCGGCCAAGGGGAGGGGAGTCCCTTCCCAAGTCGGCCTTGGTTGGCGCTTCGGCTTGGAGGGACTCCTCCCCCAAGTCGGTTCCAACCACCTCTTGCTTGTTTCCCACAGTTTCATGTTTTCCACAGTTTCCTGTTTTAGCCGTTTGACTTTCAAACTGACAGTTTGACTTTTCAGTTTTGGAACAACAAGAACACTTAGTACATGATGCAATCATTCAATATGTAATGACACATTCATGTACCCTCCCCGGTCTTGGACAATCCGGAACCTTCTAGAACATTCGATGAAAACACGGAATCATTCCCGAACTCAAAGCAGGACTTTCCTTATATGAATCTTATTCTCGGACCATTCCGGATCACCTCGTGATATCCGGATCCCATCCGAGACTCCGTACAACATTCGGTCTCTTTCTCATAATACCATAACTACTCAAACAACGTCGAATCCTTAAGTGTGTCTCCTACGGTTCGTGAATTATGCGGACATGATCGAGACACTTCTCCGAACAATAACCAATAGAGGAATGGAAATTCATATGCTCCCACATATTTCTCGATTACTTTGCGATCGAATGAACCACTTACATACGATACCAATTTCCTTTTGTCTCACGATAGTTTACTTATCCGAGGTTATGATCCTCGGTATCTCTGCATACCTAGTTCAACCTCGTTACCGATAAGTACTCTTTTCTCGTTCCCGTGATATGTGATCCCTTGTGAGCAGTCACATGCTTGCAAGCTAATTGGATGACATTCCTTGAGAGGGCCCAGTATATCTATCCGTCATATGGATGGACAAATCCCGCTCTTGATCCATGTGTTTCAATCAATACTTTCCGAACACTCAATGCCACCTTTATAGCCACCCAGTTACGGTGTGGTGTTTGATGTCATCAAAGCATCCATCCGGTAAAGGTGATATGCATGATCTCATGGTCGAAGGAATTAGGTTACTATGTATCATAAAGCATATAGCAATTGAACTATTGAAATGACTTGATCTTTATGCTACGCTTATCTATAGGAGTATGTCCACCATATCATTCTCCTAACGATATGATCTTGTTGATGATAACATCTCAATGTTCATGATAGAGAAACCACAATCATTAATCAACCAACAAACTAGTGAAGTATAGAGGCTATACTAGGGACTTCAAATTAAGTTTACAAATCACACAAGTATTAATGTTTCCTTGTTAATACTATTATAGCATGAATGTAAACATTTATCATAAACACAAAGATATAATAATAACTACATTTATTATTGCCTCTAGGGCATATCTCCAACAAGACCCGCGTGTCTATTCAAAGTAGTTGTAATAGTTGAAGCCGGTGGACGACAACCATGGAGAAGCGTCATTGACCTTGATGCAATGCCGGTGATGATGGAGATCATGTTAGTGCTTGAAGATGGAGATCGGAAGCACAAAGAAGAAAGGCCATATCATATCACATATTATGAATTGCATGTGATGTTAATCCTTTATGCATCTTGTATTGCTTAGTAGACGACGGTAGCATTATAAGATGATTCCTCATGCACATGAATTTCAAGTCATAAAGTGTTCACCCTTTAGTTAGCACCGTTGCTAAAGCTTGTTGTTTCGAAGCACCACGTGATGATCGGGTGTGTTAGATTCAAGTGTATACAACGTGAGCAAGCCAGATTTGCTCATGCGAACTAAGGTTTGATCTTGTGAGCCTAGCATGTATGGACATGGTCTCGGAACACGGATCACTGAAAGGTAAAGCATGAATCATATAGTAGATATGATGAACATGTCGATTGTTAGCCATTGAAACTATATCAACTCTCGTGATGATCGGTGTTGATGTGGTGGATTTGGTTATGTGATCACTAAAACAATGTGAGGATATTGTTTTGAGTGGGAGTTCACCTAGATTAATTTTATTATTAATTTGAACTCAATTTGTCATAAACTTAGTCTAAACTATTGCAAATATGTTGTAGATCAATGGCAGCCCTACCATCAATTTTAATGCGTTCCTAGAAAGAAAAGTTGAAAAACAATGGAAGCAACCCGGATTGGTTCCGAATTTGAGGATTGTCCTCACAGTGGTAATTTGACCTATGTCTTTGGATGCACATTGGGTGACCCACCGGCAGCTGACGATGAAGTCAAGAACGTTTACCTCACTCGGAAGCCTCAGTACTCCACAGTTCAGTGTGCTATATTGTATGGTTTAGAATCGGAGCTTCAGAAAAGGTTTGAGAATTCAGACCCATATGATATTGTCGAGGATCTCAAATTGATCTTTGAGACTCATGCGACAATTGAAAGCTATGAGGCTTCTGAAAAGTTCTTTAACTGCAAGATGGAAGAGGGCAGCTCCGTCAGTGAGCATGTACTTAAGATGTCTGGGCACGCAAACAAACTTCAAAGTTTGGGTATAGTGATTTCTAATGCTTTGGGGATTTACCGTGTCCTCCAATCACTACCACCAAGTTACAAGAACTTTGTGATGAACTACAACATGCAGAACATGAACAAGACGTTGCCAAAACTCTTTGCCATGTTGAAGTCTGCAGAAGTGGAGATCAAGAAAGAGCACCAAGTGTTGTTGGTCAATAAGACCACCAAATTCAAGAAAAGCAAGTCTAAGCAGAAGGGACACTTCAAGAAGGGTGGTAAGAAAGTTACCACGCTGACGAAGAAGACCAAGGCTGGACCTAAGCCTGATACTGAGTGCTTTTACTGCAAGGGAGAAGGTCACTGGAAGCGGAATTGCCCAAAGTACTTGGCGGATTTGAAGAACGACAACATCAAGAAAAAAGGTATATCTGATATACATGTTATTGATGTGTATCTCACTAGTACTTAGTAGTGCACGGGTATTTGATCTTGGTTTGGTTGCTCATATTTGTAACTCAAAGCAGTCTTTGCGAGAATAAGCGAAGCTAGCGAAGAGCGAGGTGACGATGCGCGTGGGAAACAGATCAAAGGTTGATGTGATCGCGGTCGGCACGCTACCCCTTCATCTACCATCGGGATTAGTTTTATACTTAAATAATTGTTATTTGGTGCCTGCGTTGAGCATGAACATTATATCGGGATCTTGTTTATTGCGATACGGTTACTTGTTTAAGTCCGAGAATAATGGTTGTTCGATTTATATGAGTAATATGTTTTATGCACATGCACCTTTGATAGATGGTCTATTCTTATTGAATCTCGATAGTGGAAATACACATATTAATAACATTGAGGCTAAACGTTTGAAATCGAGCGATAACTCGACCTATATGTGGCACTGTCGTCTTGGTCACATTGGAGTGAAGCGTATGAAGAAACTCCATACCGATGGACTTCTTGAATCACTTGATTTCGAATCACTTGATAGATGCGAAGCATGTCTGATGGGTAAAATGACTAAGACTCCATTTTCTGATATAATGGAGCGAGCTACAGACTTATTGGAAATCATACATACCGATGTGTGTGGTCCAATGAGTGTAGCATCGCGCGGTGGTTATCGTTATGTTCTTACCTTCATGGATGACTTGAGTAGATATGGGTATATCTATTTCATGAAACATAAGTCCGAAACTTTCGAGAAGTTTAAGGAATTTCAAAGTGAGGTAGAGAATCAACGTAACAAGAAGATTAAATTTCTACGTTCTGATCGTGGAGGTGAATATCTAAGTTACGAGTTTGGCGAGCATTTGAAGAAATACGGAATACTTTCATGATTGACACGCGGGAACACCACAAACAGTAATGGTGTGTCCGAGCGTCGTGTCGAACTCTCTTAGATATGGTTCGTTCTATGATGTCACTTACAGATTTACCGCTATCATTTTGGGGTTATGCATTAGAAACAGCCGCATTCACTTTAAATAGGGCACCGTCTAAATCCGTTGAAACGACACAGTATGAATTATGGTTTGGGAAGAAACCTAGATTGTCGTTCCTTAAAGTTTAGGAATGCGAAGCCCATGTAAAGAAGTTATAGCCAGACAAGCTTGAACCAAAAGCGGAAAAAATGCGTCTTCATAGGATACCCGAAGGAAACTATTGGGTATACCTTCTATCATAGATGCGAAGGCAAAATCTTTGTTGCCAAGAATGGGTCCTTTCTAGAGAAGGAATTTCTCTCGAAAGAAGTGACTGGAAGGAAAGTAGAACTCGACGAGGTTGTCGAACCTTCTCTCGAAATTGCGAGTAGCGCAGCACGGAAGAAGTTCTGTGGTGCTGCACGATAAGAGGAAGCTAATGATGATGATCATGAAACTTGGTTGAAGTTGCTCTGAGCCTCGGGTCAACGAGAACTCGTACCACTCCATTGGTATGATCCCGTTATGAGTGTCATGTTGGTGGACACCGATGACCACGAGACATATGAGGAAGCGATGATGAGCCGATTCCAATAAATGGCAAGAACCATGAAATCGAAATTGGATCCATGTACGAAAACTAAGTATAGACTTTGGTGGACTTACGGATGGCGGAAGGTCATCGAGAACAAATGGATTTTCAAGAAGAAAGCAGATCTTGATGGTAATATTCTTGTCTATAAAGCTCGACTTGTCGCAAAAGGGTTTCGAAAAATTCAAGGAGTTGACTACGATGAGACTTTCTCACCAGTAGCGAAGCTAAAGTCTGTGAGGATTATGTTAGCAATCGCTGCATATTATGATTATGAGATATGGCAGATGGATGTCAAAACAACATTTCTCAATGGAGACATTGATGAAGAGTTGTATATGATGCAACCCAAAGGTTTTGTCGATCCTAAAGATGCTAACAAATATGTAAACTTCAACGGTCCATCTATGGATTGAAGCAAGCATCCCGAAGTTGGAATCAACGTTTTGATAAGGTGATCAAAAGTTTTGGTTTTATACAAACTTATGGAGAAGCTTGTATTTACAAGAAAGTGAGTGGGAGCTCTGTAGCATTCTTAATACTATATGTAGATGACATATTGTTGATTGGGAATGATGTAGACCTTCTTAATAGTGGCAAGGAATATTTGAATAATAGTTTTTCAATGAAGGATCTTGGCGAAGCAGCTTATATATTAGGCATAAAGATTTATAGAGATAGATCGAAACGTCAAATATCATTGTCACAGAGTACATATTTGGACAAAAGTTCTAAAGAGGTTTGGAATGAAAGATAGCAAGAAAGGGTTCTTGCCCATGTTGCCCAATACAACCTTGAGTAAAACTCAAAGTCCGACATCGGCAGAAGATAGAGAAAGGATGAGTAAGACTCCCTATGCCTCAGCTATAGGATCTCTAATGTATGCCATGCTATGTACTAGACCCGACATTGCATATGTTGTTAGTTTAACTAGCAGATATCAAAGTGATCCAGGAGTGGATCATTGGACAGCGGCCAAAAACATCCTTAAGTACTTGAGAAGAACTAAGGATATGGTTCTTTCTTATGGAGGTGATGAACAGCTCGTTGTTAATGGTTACACCGATGCTAGTTGGAACAACAATCCGGATGATTCTAAATCACAATCTAGATACGTATTTATTTTGAATGGTGCAGCAGTTAGCTGGAGGAGTGCAAAGCAAAGCGTTGTGGCGAGATCTTCAACAGAATCAGAATACATGGCTGCTTCAGAGGCTTCACAAGAAGCGATATGGATGAAAGAGTTTATTACAGAGCTGGGTGTGGTTCCTAGTGCGCTGGACCCAATGTCTACTGTGATAACATGGACGCCATAGCCAATGCGCAAGAACCAAGGTCACACAAGAAGCTGAAGCATATCAAGCTACGTTTTCACGCTATTCGAGAACATATCCAAGATGGGGATATAAAGATTTGCAAAGTACACACAGATATGAATGTGGCGGATCCGTTGACTAAACCTCTCCCGAGGGCAAACATGACCAGCACCAAACTGCCATGGGTGTTCGGTATATTACCATATAATCTAGATTAGATGACTCTAGTGCAAGTGAGAGACTGTTGGAAATATGCCCTAGAGGCAATGATAAATGTAGTTATTATTATATATTTGTGTTTATGATAAATGTTTGCATTCATGCTATAATAGTATTAACATGGAAACATTAATACTTGTGTGATTTGTAAACTTAATTTGAAGTCCCTAGTAAAGCCTCTATATAATACTAGCTTGTTGGTTAATAGATGATTGTGGTTTCCCTATCATGAACATTGAGATGTTATTAACAACAAGATCATATCATTAGGAGAATGATATGGTGGACATACTCCTATAGATAAGCGTAGCATAAATATCAAGTCATTTCAATAGTTCAATTGCTATATGCTTTCTGATACATAGTAACCTAATTCCTTCGACCATGAGATCATGCATATCACCTTTACCGGATGGATGCTTTGATGACATCAAACACCACACCGTAACTGGATGGATATAAAGGTGGCATTGAGTGTTCGGAAAGTATTGGTTGAGACACATGGATCAAGAGTGGGATTTGTCCATCCATATGACGGATAGATATACTCTGGGCCCTCTCGGTGGAATGTCATCCAATTAGCTTGCAAGCATGTGACTGGATCACAAGGGATCATATATCATGGAAACGAGAAAAGAGTACTTATCAGTAACGAGGTTGAACTAGGTATGCAGAGATACCGACGATCATAACCTCGGATAAGTAAAGTATCGTGAGACAAAGGGAAATTGGTATCGTATGTAAGTGGTTCATTCGATCGCAAAGTAATCGTATAAATATGTGGGAGCCATATAAATTTCCAGATTCCTCTATTGGTTATTGTTCGGATAAGTGTCTCGATCATGTCCGCATAATTCACGAACCGTAGGGAGACACACTTAAGGATTCGACGTTGTTTGAGTAGTTATGGTATGATGAGAAAGAGACCGAATGTTGTTCGAAATCTCGGATGGGATCCGGGATATCACGAGGAGATCCGGAATGGTCCGGAGAATAAGATTCATATAAGGAAAGACCCGTTTCGGAGTTGGGGAATGTTTCCGGTGTTTTCATCGGGAATGTTCTAGAATGTTCCGAAATGTCCGGCACTCCGGAGAGAAAGGGTACATGGATGTGTTGTATCAAGTTGGTATGATTGCATTATGTACTAAGTGTCATCGCTGTTCCAAATAAAGGATTAATTCAAATCCTAGTTTGAAAAGTCAAATAGCTAAATTGAAAAGTCAAACGGCTAAATTTGGAAAGAGGAAAAGAGGAGGAAGGGGAAACCGAGTTGGGGAGGGAGTCCCTCCTCCCCAAGCCGGCGCACCACCCAAGCCGAGTTGGGGAGGGACTCCACTCCCTCCCCTTGGCTGGCTGGCCCCTCCACCTATATAAGGAGGGGCAGGGCTCCCTCCTAGGACACACAAGTACCTCTCCTCCAAACCCTAGCTTGGCGCCACCACCTCCTGCAGCTGCCGCCGCCTCCTAGGGTTGCCCTAGCCGCCGACTTGGGGTGCCCCAAACCCTAGCCGCCGACTCTAGCACCTCCTCCTTGGTGTGTCTAAAACCTAGATCGCCGAGGAGCTCTCTCATACTCCACCATACTCGCTCCGGCTTAAGGCGAAGCCCTGCGAGATCTCCCCTCTACTTCCAGTACCACGCCGTCGTGCTGCCAGAATCGCGAGGAAAGTGCTACAACCTCCGCTACCTGCTGAAACAAGGGAGAGGAAGGTCTTCGTCGAGTACCAAAAGTGTGACCGACTGCGGGCGCTTAGGAGCAGCCTTGGGAAGGATCGTCTGCGATCTTGAGATCGGGAAGAGTACGACTACATCACCCACGAGAATCCGCTCTCGTTAAACACTTTGGAATCTTCGAGGGTAAGTTATTCCATCGACTCGTTGCTACAATCTAGTAGATATATCTTGGCTTGTTTGTTTGTATGCGGTAGAAATTTTTTGTTTTCCATGCTACGAAACCCTACAGTATACACAATAACTTCATGCATGTGCAAAATCTCATCAAAGAGCTTCACGCCTCTAAGACCCTGAGCTTGTTCCTCAAGCTGGACATCTCCAAAGCTTTTGACTATGTGGGCTGGGCCTATCTGATTGAAGTGCTGACCGCCATCGGTATTGGCCCCATGTGGAGAGACTGGGTCTGTCTTACTCTTGCCTCGGCTTCTTTGAGAGTCCTGCTCAATGGGGACCCCGGCACAGCCTTTTGGCATCGTAGAGGATTACGCCAAGGCGACCCGCTATCCCCAATGCTTTTCATCTTGGCAATCGACCCCCTGCAGCGTCTTCTAGCAGTGGCCACTACCAGTGGGATTCTGAGGCCTATACGCTCCCGCTCGACCAGATGTCGTATCTCCCTTTACGCTGATGACGCGGGAATTTTTGTTAACCCTACCAATGAGGAGCTAATTGCCATCAAAGCCAAGCTAGCGGTCTGGTGACCAACATGGAAAATACCGAGATCTTCCTGGTGCAATGCGGTCAGATGGACCTCGAAGACGTCCTCACGGCCTTTCCTGCAAGGCTCGCCGTTTTCCTTGGAAAATATTTGGGTCTACCTCTTCACTTTCGTCGACTCCGGAAAATTGGCTACCAACCTCTCTTCGATAAGATCACCGGAAAGCTAACAGGATGGTACGGGAAAAACATTGCGTGCCAGGGCAGGGTCACCCTGGCAAAGTCTGTCCTCATGGCCATCGCGACCTACCACTCCGCGGCCATTCCACTCATCAAATGGGCTCGCACGCAGATTATAAAGATCGCCCGTAACTTTGTCTGGGCTGGAGATGAGGGCGAGCATGCCGCGCAAGGAAAAGCGTTTGTCAACTGGAAGACCGTTTGCAGGCCAAAGACCTTGGGAGGCCTAGGGATGCCAGACCTCGCGCGCACCGGAAGGGCTTTGAGATTGCAGTGGCCTTGGCTACAATGAACTGACCCCGAGCGCACATGGGCCGGTACTAACCTCCCCTGCAGCCCGGCTGACATGGATCTGTTCAGAGCATGCATGGAAATAACGGTGGGAATGGGGACACTGCCTCCTTCTGGCACGAAAACTGGTGTGGCCGCGGGCCACTCAAACAATGGGCCCCAGACCTCTACAGCATCGCCACAAGGAAAAGAAGAACGGTTTCAAAGGAGATCTCTCAGGGGAACTGGATCCGATCGGTCGCTAGCCTTCACACCCCTATTCAGCTTTCCCAATACCTAGAGATTTGGGATATTGTCCAGGCCACCCAGCTTGATCCTCTACAACCGGACTCCATTAAATGGACCCTGACCACTGACGGAATCTACACGGCCAGCTCGGCCTACCACGCACAATTCCTTGGATGCTTCCCCAAATTCAAGACCCAAAAAATATGGTCCGCGCACGCAGAACCAAAATGCAAGCTTTTCTCCTGGTTGGCTCTACACGGAAAGCTACTCACCGCCGACATGTTGACGATGAGAGGATGGCCAAATGACCCAACGTGTCAGCTATGTTGTGCAGCCCCGAAAACTGCTATTCACATATGCAATGAATATCCATTCACAACAGCGGTCTGGCACGCTACGCAGTCTCGGGACAACGATTACACCGGAAACCAGGGCCATTCTTTCGATTCTACTTCGAAGTGGTGGGACGACATGATTAAAGGAAAGACAAAGACGGAACAAAACCGCCTCAGCGGTCGCTTGCCCTATGTTCTGTGGAACGCCTGTAAAGAACGGAACAGACGAATCTTCACGGGCCGGCGGTTGACATATGTCGAAGTGGCCTCCATTGCCATCGACGACATTGCGCAACGTGCAGCTGCTTTTGCTAGGCATGGGCCAGCTATCCCAGCTGAACCAGATTAAATTTCAGTTTTCCTGTCTTTTTGGTGGTTTTCCTGGCATGTTTACACCTTAACTTAAACATGCCTTTCTGTACCGGAACATTTTTTCCCCCTTCTAATAGAAAAGGCAAGAGCTCCTGCCGGTTGCTCTAAAAAGAAAATAGTTCTACATGACTAGGAATTTTAGAAGCACGAACAAAGTACTGTATAAGGAATTCAAACTTAAACTTAGGACGTTCAAACCTTGCCCTATAAGAATCAAGAGATGGGTGGTATACAGGATCATGTTAACAGAAAGTACATAACTTTTGACAGGGGACGAACTTCAGAGTTCACATAGATACAAAATGCACCACTAATCATTTTTTGCGACATGCTAACCCAATTGAAATTGGTACCACTTAAATGAAATGCTAGCCAAATGGTCTCTAAAATTTACTTCTCAACGGCCAAAATATCATTTAATATTTGGAAATATCACAGTCTTTAACATATTAGCAGAAATGCAGAATTCCGACTACTGACAAGTACTTCCTCGGAACAATTCGAACACATATGTAACAACAGTTTATGGAAACATATGTGCTGTGTAAACTTGTCAAATAGAAACACAGTCTATTTCTTGAATTTCCAACTAATCTATATACAGTATATGATAGGAGTACCTGCTAGCTTATAATTCGATTTGCAATTAGACTGAAACTGCACATCAAAATCAGCCACACAAAAACCATCCCCCCTACAAAATCAAATCACACCAAGATTCGGAGCTCACCGTGACGCCTTCGTATCCGGCGAGGTGGAGGAGCGCGTACTGGAGCATGCATCCGTGGCCAGCGGAGAGCACGAAGCGGTCACGGTCGAACCAGCCTGGGTTCCTGGGGTTGGAGCGTAGGAACTCGTCGAAGAGGACGTGGCCCAGGGGCGCGCAGCCCATGGGGAGGCCCGGGTGCCCGGAGTTGGCCTTCTCCACGGCGTCCACGGCAAGGAACCGGATGGTGTTGACCGACCGCTCCACCAGCTCCGCCGCCATGGCCGGGCGCGAGCGCGATCGCGGTCTTCCGGCGACGCACGCGGAGGGAGGAGGCCACGCCGTCGCCACGGGCGGCCTGGAAGCGGGAGAGGTGGGAACGGGAGTTGGCGTCACCATGGCTGGCTGGCTGGCTGGCAGTGCGAGGCTTCTCGGGCACGCACGCGTGGCTTGCTGCTGGGGGAGGAAGCCACGGCCAGGCGCGGCGGCGGCCGGCCTGGAAGCGGGAGAGGTGGAAACGCACTAGTGCAGAGCCCCCCTTTAACTCCGGTTGGGAGGGCCCTCTAACAGCGGTTCCCCAACCGCTGTTGAGGGTTCGGTGTTAGAGGGGGGGCCCCTTTAACACCGGTTCCTATACGAACCGGTATTAAAGGGTGCGACGCGTGGGGCTGCCACAGCCTCAGTCTTTAACACCGGTTCGTGCGAACCCGGTGTTAAGTCTTCTGCTGGCGTAGATTTAGGCCGTTTTCTGCGCGGCGAACTAAATGGCAGCCACATCTGCTTTCCGCCTCCGTTCGGGCGTATTTCTGCGGAGGGGGCGAGGGAAATCGATCGAGGCGGTATACTTATAAATCGTCATCGGTACATACGAGTACATGAATAATTAAGCAACTATTATTATACACAAACATCGTCATCGACATACATCGCCATCGGCACATACATAAATCATCGCTCATTTTGGTGGATATCTATAGAGTTCTCCGCCAGCGTGGCGACCTCATCAAGTATGAACCCGCCAATTCCTCTTGAATGGCTCGTATGCGTTCAAATGGTAGGAGTTGGTCCGCATCCGCTCGATCTGAATATATATGAAGAATGGGCCATATATATATAAGAATAAAACTCAACACAATTGATGGTAATAAAATAATGTTGTGGACTTTGTTTACTTACTCTAAGTTGTTCTAGTGCGGCTTGGCCTGTCGCACATATCGTGTTGCGAATGAATTCGCAAACATAGTACCCACATAAGTTATTGCCGTGTCCTTGATGCGCGCACTTTACGAGAATAGAGAGTTCAATCAAAATAATAATCAATAAAGCATGATATAATGGAATTGGAAGCTAGCTAGTATTACTTACATTTTGGTCTACAAATTTTAGTTCTTCGGATCATTCACCCACGGCCCTGCCTGAACATTTTCCAAACCCTGTTCGACAAAGAAAATGGATAAAGGAGTAATTAATTACTTATTGTCATGAAAGTTGCCGATCTAGTGCGATAATATGATTGAAATTACCTGGAGCATCTCTCTAAAGTCTGCCCATAGCTCTTTTCTTTTTAAATGAGTCCATGACAAGGACTTTTCTGAGTCGGGTTGAATGACTAGCGAATAAAGTGGAACCTACGCATAACTCATCATCGTTACACTTAACATCGAGTAAGTCAAATGTAATGTGTACAAGAGAGAGGGTACTCACGAGAAGTTGTAAGGCAATAGTATTTCCCTTTTGGTTTGTTGTCTCATTAAAGACTTTAGCAAGTAATCTTCTTTGCCCGGGTTTGTCTCTTACCACTTCTTCATGAACTCTATTTGGGTCCAACCCAATGTCAAAAGGTCCTCCTTTCATGCATTCCATAACCTTTTTCCTGCATAATAGTATATACATATATGGTGAGCATATATATATACATGCAATTAATGAAGTGAATGAGTTGAGATAAAATTACAGAAATAGTACTTACACACAATAAAGGCGATGGCAGATTTGTCGAGTTCCTTGATTGAATAGAAAATGCAAGTCTTGAATGTTGAAGTCGATTGCGTCGCTTCCGCACAAGAAAATCTCATCTCTTATATGCGCGTGATCCATCCTTCTTTTCTCGCCTTGCAGAAATGAAGGTACCACTTGTGCAATTTTCGCATCTTTGTTGGTAGATTCTTGAGCTCCTCTTTCTTGGAGATTCTTCCCATACTTCCATGGCTGTATGGGGTTGACATCATTTGGGCAAGTTGTCTCCCATGACGTTCAAGTATGCAATGTAAGTCATCCCCATCTCATTGGCCTTTCTTTGTAGCTCCGCCTCGTAATCATCTATGGGAGGAGCGTCCGTTTGTCAAACATTTGGCGGCGCATGATTGGTTTTCCTGCTCTCGAGCATGGGAACTGTTTTCTGGGGTGCCTCACGACTGCTACTTTCAGTCTCCCTACGGCGCCTTGCATCCGCCTTCAAAATCTGGCTCGTAGTCCGGCACAAGTGGGGTTTCAGGTTTCAAAAGATTTTTGTAAAACTTCTCCACCACCGCCGGATCTATTTTCTCCTTTGGCTCGGCCCGTCTAGGTGCAAAGAATTTCTTGACCTGTTCTTCCGAGATCCTATTGGTCTCCTCGTCGCTGCGATTCCATGGTAAAACCGGCAATGGCTTGGCGGAAGGCTGCGGACGTAGTTTTTTGAACTCTTTGGCGACGGTTTCCTGCGGATTTCTTTGTGGCGATTACTCGATGCTCCTCATGGCAGTGCTCTTCCGCTTCCGAGGAGATGGCTGAAACCGGAGATGGTGACGGGCGGAGATGGCTGCCGCAGGAGATGGATGACGGGAGATGGCTGCCTTGAGAGATGGTGACGGGTCGGAGATGGCTGCCACAGAGATGGCTGAAGCGGCTTAGGCTGCCGACAGCTGAGGCAAGGGTGCAGTGACCTCCAATTTGGAAGCACAATGTGTTCCTTCTTCCAAAGAATGGTTGTTTTCACCGCAAATTTGAGTTGAGTTTCCCTTCACCGTAGCATGGTCAAGCTGTGCTTCCTCATATTCCTTCACAACCTCATCCACCCGACAATAGCATAGCCATCTCGGAATCGGTCGGCGGTGGTAAGTTCCACCAGCTACGGGAGGTAAGGCATAGCCGACAGCCACCTTAATGGATAAGCCCATTAATCTCACATGCAGCTCAGTGTTCGCTCTCCGTGATCTCATCAACGGTATCGAGACCCGTCATTTCAAGCGTTGGCTGCGTTCTCCGTGGAAGCCACCTGCTTTCCGCGATGCAGGCGCGGGCAGCTTCCAATGCAGCTCTTCATGCCGCTGAGACGGGCCGGTAGCTTGATGGTTTCATTGTGCATTCACTTGCGTCGCAGCGCCGCAAGTGCATGTTCTATCTGTGTCATCCGATCAGACGCTCTTTTCTTTTCTGGCGCCATCTGGAAGAGTCGCTCGATCGGCAAACCCATCCTTCCACGCCATACCCCCGTGCCTCGTGCATGTCCAGTGTTCTTTTTACCGATGGCGTGTGAGCTGGTCATTCTCTCTGTCGGGATGGAAGATCCTAGCGAATGTTTCCTCGTATGCCGTGATGAGTTCAGTGACGGGTTTGGCAAGGATGGTTGGGAAGATACACAATCCTGTTTCTGGGTCCAACCTTGCCCCGATTCCGTAGAACCAAGTCTTTGCACGTAGGTCCCACCCATCCGTCAGGGTGTGATCCCTCTCTCGCAGGCCTCTCAGCTTCCTCCCACTTAGGCCTCGAGATATGTAGCCACCGACCCGTCCTCTGGTGATATTCCTTCTTGGGGCATTAAGCGTATTGGTTTCGACCTCTTTTAGCTATAGCACTTTTTTTATATGTCTCAAATTCGGGCGGTGAGGTCTTATCTTCGCATAATATGCGTCTTGAAATTTGGAGTCTCATGAGCTTTGACAAATTTGTTCAATTTTGTCTTCCATTGGAAAGCCTCAGCCATCTTCTTTAGAGTCCACTCTTTGACCTTTTCTTTATAACCGGTTGTTTTCATCCTCCTCTGGCGGAAGGGTGAAATTTACCAACAACGAATTCCAAAGCGTTTCTTTGGATCTCATCGACAAAGGTACCTTCTTCTTTGGCTTATTCCAATATTCAATTATGATTGGGATTTGGTCCCTAACAAGAACTCCACTGACGTATAAATTTGTCTGCCTTCTTGGGCTCCATCGGCCTGCCATCAACACGATCGCTTCGATCGTGAACTTTGCACGATCTTTCAACCGCAGCTCGCGCCTCGCTTGCTCTTTTTCGTAGAAGAAGATGGTTCTGGCTGGTCGATCCAGAGGGCTAAAAGAAGAAAGAAGCGTTAATTAATACATGTAGAAGAAGATTGTTGGTGGAAGTCAATGAGGCTTAATCAATGCATATACCTCACGGACTTTGTAACCATTAAATTGCGTTCACCGGAGTCTTCATCTTCTCCATGATTAGTACTTGAGCTATCGTCGTCATGTCCCTCCAAGTTCAGATATTGTGAGGTGTCCTCATCAATAATGTTCTCCATTATTTCTTCTTCTTCAAGGTTTCTACTAAGTGGATCCATAGTTTCTAAAACAATAATATTATCTAGAGTAAGAGTGTAAACATTCAAGTGGACTTGGATTCATACACAAATATACATATTATTCATACCAAAATACACAAATAAATACACAAATGAGTCAGAGGTCCAATTTGTATACAAGTTTTAATCTATGCATGTAGTACAATTTATCGAGCAAACAAGTTTAATCAGGATGAGTCGAATCACACACGCGTGGCGCACACGTGGCGCCACCGTGGGGTGACGTTGGTCTCGTGGCGGCGGTGCTCGTCGGATGCGGATGCGGTCTGTCTGGGCGGCGGTGCTCGTCGGACGGATGCGGCGGTCTCGTCGGCGGCGGTAAGCTAGGGCGGCTTGTCGGCGCGGCGGCGGCGTTGAGGCGTGGCCTACGAGCTCAAGCGGCGGCGAGACGCCTCCTGCACGGGAAGAGAGCGAGATGGTCGTGGCTCCGAAATAGGCTTGCCCGCTATATTAATATAGCAATCACAAGATACAACGACAATGTTCTGGGTTTGTCCCTCCGCTCAACAACAAGCCAGATCTCCTCTTCGCTCACGGTTCCCCTCCGAGCCACCCGCACCTCCCCATCGAACTCCCTGCATCCACCCTCCGCCAGTGGCCGACCCCCGGCCTCCCTATAGTTGCCTGCGTCGGCGAGCCCGCTGCCTCCCTCCTTTCCGCCTCGCCGCCTGCTTACCTACCTCTCCTGCCACTCGATGAGCTTCGCTGGCCGAAAGGCGCGCTTGCCTCTCCTCCGCCGCCGTCTCGGGCGCCCCAACCTCCGCCGCGGGGCCCTCCCCACACCTCCTTCGCTGGATGCCGCCTGGGCCGACGACGCCGCCTCCGACTTCCTCGACGCCAAGCCCGAGCCCGACCACGGCCTCGCCACGCCAACCTTGCGCCGCCAATGAAGTCCACGGCCCTCAGCGCCACCGGCTCCACGCCACTGCCGGCGCTGGCGCCATCACAGCGCCAGCGGCCTCGGCCACCGCCACTGGCGCCACGCCCTCAGCCACGGCGCCTCAGGCCACCGCCCAGCGCCACCGCTGCGCCCGTCGTCGGCCTCCTCCCTGGCCACCGTCGATCATGTGGAGACATAGAGGGAGGGGAAGGATGTGGGGAAGAGAGGGTCGGGGGCGGCGGACCTCGAGCTCAAGCGGGCGGGGCTGGCGGGGAGCTCAAGCGCGGCGGCGGCATGGTCAAGGCGAGACGGAGAAGATCGATCTGGCTCAGTGGGGGAAGAAAGGAAGGGGAAGGGGAAGGTGAAATAAATACCCCCCCTTTAACACCGGTTCGTGGTGGAACCGTGTTAGGGGTTCCTCACAAGATTACCATTTTAACACCGGTTCCAACGAACCGGTGTTAAAGTGTTTCACAGATTTATTACTTTAACACGGTTCGTCTGGAACCGGTGTTAAAGAAGTGCTGTGAAACGAATAATGCCTTTAACACCGGTTCTGTCTCGAACCGTGTTAAAGGGGCATTTATTCGAGGCTTTTTAATTCAAAAAATATGATATGAAATTTAGAAAATTCATATCTTTTTCATTTCAACTCAGAAAATTATGAATAATATATCATAATTTTCAGAAAAATAATATCTATCCATTCATGTAAATCATTTTATATTTACTTTACATGAAATTTTTTAAAATAAATAAACACTTATTTCATGCATTAAAGGGGCTTTTTTAATTCAAAAAATATGATATGAATTTAGAAAATTCATATCTATTTCATTTCAACTCAGAAAAATATGAATAATATATCATAATTTTAAGAAAAATAATATCTATCTATTCATGTAAATGATTTTTATATTTACTTTACATGAAATTTTTTAAAATAAATAAACACTTATTTCATGCATTAAAGGGGCTTTTTTAAGATATATAAAAGAACTGAAAATTAAGATACATGGCTAGATTAAGTAACAATCGGTGAGAACTGAAAATTAAGATACATAAAAGAACTGAAAATTAAGATACATGGCGATTAAGTAACAATCTAACTTGTTTCGGAATGTTGGAGTGATTTAGTCATGCTCCCGCTTACACCTGTAATACTGCCATCGTAGTCGTACTTGCCGCCGTCATCGCTGTCGCCGCCGGGTCACCGTAATTGAACCTCGGAGAGTACGCGTGGGATGGACTTGAGGGTAGCGTGGGCTGGACTTGAGGGTAGCGCAGACGGGGTTAGAGTCGGCGGCGGTGTCATAGGCCATGACGCTCTGGAGTCCGATCAGCGCCACCATAGCCGACGGCCCTCGTTGAAGTTAGGAGGAGGTGGGCCGTCCTCCTGTGCTGGCGGCCTCTCATGCCGATCCACGAAGAAGGCTTCCCAAGTAGAGAAATAGGGATGCCATCTGGGATTCCTCCGCTGCTCCGGCGTGATCTCGTAGTAGTGGTTCGTGATGGCCATCCGGCGCCACACCTAGAGGGACAGAGGAACTGCACACCTCCGACGCCAAGATCCAAAGCCGGGACACAGTGGCGGCGGGCAGGGTAGTTCGAGGCAGCGCCTCCGCCTCAGGGGTTAGTGCTACGGTGGAAGCCATGGGAAAGAGTGATGAGGTTGCGGATATGAGTCTAGAGATGTGCAATGACAATGGAGGCCAACCCCTACATATATATATATAGTGAACTAGCGGGAAGAACTGGAGGGAAGAATGGCGGGAAGAAAAATGGCGGGAAGAAAATGGCGGGAAGAATGGCGGGAAGAAAAATGGCGGGAAGAAAATGGCGGAAAAATGGCGGGATGAACCTTTAGTCCGGTTGGAGACACCAACCGGACAAAACACGAGTCAACACTAATAATAGAGGTGAGTGCATGTCAACATTATGTCGCGGCGTGTACCTTGTTCGGATGGTGTCACCAACCGGGACTAAAGATGAACCTTTAGTCCCGGTTGGAGACACCAACCGGGACAAAACACGAGTCAGCACTAATAGTAGAGGTGAGTGCATGTCTACATTATGTCGTGCGGCGTGTAGCTTGTCCCGGATGGTGTGACCAACCGACTAAAGATGAACCTTAGTCCCGGTTGGAGACACCAACCGACTAATAATAGGTGAGTGTCGACATTATTTTGTAAGTGTCAACACTATGTCGAGCTGCTTGTACTATAAATAGGCATCCTTGTGAGTCCATCCTCTAGCAGTTTGAGGCAGGGACACCACTATGGCAGTTCAGGGAGATGCCGGAGCCTGGCCCTCCGGCATCTCCGAAATCGTCATAGAGGCACTCCTAATATGTGAAATTAGTTAGCTCCTCGGTGTATTGATCTAGTTAGACAAGTTACAAAGCTGCAAGATGGTTTTGAGAGCAGGACACCACTACGGCCATTCGGGAGATGCCGAGGAGCCCAGTCCTCGGCATCTCCGAGAACTGGTCATAGAGGCACTCCTAATATGTGAAATTAGTTAGCTCCTGTGTATTGATCTAGTTAGACAAGTTACAAAGCTGCAAGATGGTTTTGAGCAGGGACACCACTACGGCTTTTCAGGGAGATGCCGACGAGCCTAGTCCTCCATCTCCAAGAAACTGTCATAGAGGCACTCCTAATATGTGACCGCGTTTGGAGATCAGATCTTAATGGTAAGTACGAATCGGGACAACTTCTTCTCATACTCGGTCCATCCACAAACATGACTAACACTCAAGACATGTATTAATATTAAAAACATGAACTAGAGTTACATAATATGAGCATGAACTTCTTGGCATATGCCCTTCCTTATGATCGCTTGATCGTAACCATGGAGCATCTTCTTTACTTAATGAATGCTTGGGTCAGTTTTCCGTGAAGGGCGGAATTTCATCAAACTTATTATAATCTTGACATGTCATCTTGTCCTCGATTCCCACGATGTTTCTTTTCCCTGAAAGAACTATGTGGCCTTTGGCTCATCATATGATGTATTCGTTTGCATATTTTTTCTTTTTTTGGTCCGGACATGTCCTTCACATAGAAAACTGAGCCACATCATTGGCTAGGACGAATGGTTCGTCTAAGTTCTTCATAAGATTGTTGAGATCCACCGTTGTCATTCCGTACTTCTTGTCTACCTCAACCCCTCCTCCTTAGCTTGACCCATTTGCATCGAAACAAGGGACCTTAAAATTAGGTCCATAGTCAAGTTCCCATATCTCCTCTATGAACCCATAATACGTGGTCTTTGCCCATTGTCTTCTGCTGCATCAAGCGGACACCACTGTATTTTGGTTGGTGCTCTTTTATCTTGGCCTATCGTGTAAAATGTATTCCCATTTATCTCGTACCCTTGGAAAGTACATACAATCGAATACGGTGTCACGGCCAACAAGTACAGCTGATCCCCAAATTGGTGTTATTCGTGAGAAGTCTTTGCACCAGCCGCCAAAACTCGCCATGTGTTCACTTATAATCCATTCATCGATTGTCCCGGTGTTTGAGGCATATTAAATTCTTATGTTCATTGATATACGGGCAACCAAGATAGATCTTTGTAAAACCGTAGTGTGCTTGATTGAGAGAATGCCCGTCCCTACATATCATTGCTTTACATCCTAGGGTGCCTTTTCACAGTCTCCCCTCATGTCGTGATTACGGAACACCAATCGCCTTAAGGTCAGGAATAAAATCAACACGTAACTCAATGACCTCCTCTGTTACATAGCCCTTGGAGATGCTTCCTTCGCCTAGCACGGTTATGAACATATTTCTTTAAGACTCCATGTACCTCTCAAAGGGAACATATTGTGTAGAAATACAGGACCGAGAATGGCAATCTCTTCTACTAGGTGAACCGGAGATGCGTCATAATATTGAAGAAGGATGGTGGGAACACCAACTCAAAGTCGACAAGACATTGGGCCACATCTGCTTGTAACCTGGTAGGCTTTCCGGATCGATTACCTTCGAGATATTGCATTGAGGAATGCACATAGCTTCACAATGGGTACTCGAACATTTTCGGTAGAAGCCCTCAATGCAATCGGAAGCAATTGTGTCATAATCACGTGGCGGTCATGAGACTTCAGGTTTTGGAATTTTTCTCGCCATATTTATTATTCCTTTATATTCGACGAAGCCGACGGGACCTTGATACGCTTTCGGACATTCAAAAAAGATTTCCTTCTCTGCTTTGGTAAGAGCGTAGCTGGCAGGAGTTAAGTGGCATCGTTTACCCTTCTCGTTCTCAGGATGCATAGGCTCTTCAGGGGCTTTCAGACGTTGCTGGTCCTGCCGTGCTTCCGGTGTATCTTTTGTCTTCCCATACACTCCTAGAAAGCCTAGCAGGTTCACGCAAACATTCTTCGTCACGTGCATCACGTCGATTGAAGAGCGGACCTCTAAGACTTTCCAATAGGGTAGGTCCCAAAATATAGATTGCTTCTTCCACATGGGCGTGTCCGGCATCGTCATTCGGAACAGATAGACTGCCAGGACATTTTCCAAAGATTACTTCTAGGTCCTTGACCATACCAAATACCTCCTCACCGGTACGGAGGACGGGCTTCCTCTGGGGTTCTGCCAGACATTTGAAATGCTTGCCTTTCTTTCTTACTGGATGCAGGTTCGGAAGAAATCGGCGATACCCTAGGTACACAACCTTCTTACAATTATCCAAATATACACTTTCAGTATCATCTAAACAGTGTGTGCATGCATTGTATCCCTTGTTTGTGTGCCCTGAAATGTTACTAAGAGCAGGGCAATCATTGATGGTTACGAAAAGCAATGCTCGTAGGTCAAATGGATCCCCTTTGTGCTCATCCCACATACGTACATCTGGTTTGGCCCACAGCTGTAAAAGTTCTTCAACTAATGGCCTTAGGTACACATCAATGTCGTTGTCGGGTTGCCTCGGCCTTGGATGAGCACTGGCATCATAATGAACTTCCTCTTCATACACAACCAAGGAGGAAGGTTATAGATACATAGGGTCACAGGCCAGGTGCTGTGACTGCAGCTCTGCTCACCAAAAGGATTCATGCCGTCTGTACTTAGACCAAACCTTAAGTTCCTTGCGCCACGCAAAGTCCGGTACTCTCGCCGACTTTTCTCCACTGTGACCCATCAGCGGGTGTCTCAACATCGCCTTTCTTACGGTCTTCCATGTGCCATCGCAACAACTTGGCATGCTCTTTATTTCTGAAGAGACGTTTTAACCGTGGTATTATAGGAGCATACCACATAACCTTGGCGGGAACCTTCTTCCTAGGGGCCTCGCCCTCAACATCGCCAGGATCGTCTCGTCTGATCTTATACCGCAGTGTAGTGCATACCGGGCATGCATCCAAATTCTCGTACTTCTCACCGCGGTAGAGGATGCAGTCATTAATGCAGGCATGTATCTTCTGCACGTCTAATCCTAGAGGGCAGACAACCTTCTTTGCTTGGTATGTACTGTCGGGCAACTCATTATTTCTTGGAAGAAGATTCTTCATTTTTACCAACAACTTTGAAAATGCGCTGTCAGTCACACCATTCTCTGCCTTCCATTGCAGCAAATCCAGTGTGGCACCTAGCTTTTTGTGGCCATCTTCGCAAGTTGGATACAACAATGTTTTGTGATCCTTTAACATCTGCTCCAGCTTCTCCTTCTCCTTTTCAGTTTCACATTCTTCCTTTGCATCAGTAATGGCCCGACCAAGATCGTCATCAGCGGGCCCATCTGCTCCCTCTTGATCTTCATTATCTACCCCCGTTGCAGTATCATCATATTCAGGATACATATTATGATAGTTTTCATCATCCTCTTCTTCTTCGTTGTCTTCCATCACAACCCCTTTTTCTCCGTTCTTGGTCCAATAATTATAGCTGGGCATGAAACCAGATCGAAGCAGGTGGGCGTGAATGGTTCTGGTATTTGAGTAGTCGTTCTTGTTCGACAAAGGAACACACGGACAGCACATAAAACCATTGTGACCACGGTTTGCATTAGCCACAACGATGAAATTTTGGAGGCCCGTAATGTACTCGGAAGTGCGGCGGTCACCGACATCCATTGCCGATTCATCTGCATTAATATGTAGTATATATCAAAAATAATAGGAGATGACCATTTATATATATAGTACATCAATGACACATGAAACTATAGTTGCCGACCTCGACCGAGACGGAAAGAGCAACAAGAAAGCTTATTTTGAGCTCTCGGCATTTCACCGAACACCTCTAGTGCATATAAAAAAACACAACTAGCACTCTTCACACCCTCTTGCTAGGCTCCAAAATGTGAAAGAATGGAAGAGTGGGTGTGTGGGCTGGGTGTTTATATATTTCATTTTAACACCGGTTCGTGCCACGAACCGTGTTAAAGGTGCGCGGCCACTGGTGAGGGGATTTTAACACCGGTTCGTGGCACGAACCGGTGTTAAAGGGGGGCTCCTTTAATGCCGCAGAGGCCACGCTGGTACGGCCCTCCCTTTAACACCGGTCGGTGTTAAAGCCCATTTTCGGGATCAACAAAAGCCCTCGTTTCCACTAGTGACGGGAGCCGGCTTCACCATGGCTGGCTGGCTGGCTGTGCGAGCGAGGCTTCTCGGGCACGCACGCGTGGCTTGGTGGGGGAGTGGAGTAGTGTCCGCGGCACTGCGGCAACCAAGCTGGTCAAGGGAGCCAACGAGTGTGTGTGTCGAGCTGAAGTGGTACCACGTGCTTCGTCCACGTCTCCGTTTGTTCCTTCGTGAAACAGTCCACGTCTCTCTCTCTCTCTCTCGGAAACGAGAGGAAGTTGCATTGCTATTGCTACATCAATTACATTGCTTTAGTCAGTTTTATTATGTATAAATTAGATATAGATTTTTAAAATATAATAAATCCGATGAAACTTGGCAACATGAATCATAAAGCAGTGATCTAATAGTGTAAACATGCACTTAATTTAGCATGCACGCTAGAATCACCTGCGTTCTTTGGCCTGCTTTGTGTAGCGTCAAGAGAAAGAAACGTCTAATCACGGAAATTGTCGAAATTGTCTTTGCTTTGAGATCCACTACTTGCTTCGTTTAAAAAATAAAAAAACACATTTCAAGTTTTAAAATATCTAAAAATAAATTATGGACATAGTCAGTATTGTCTTACAAATATGCAAAATCGCAACCAGAAATTCTTTATATTATAGGCTACACAAAAAACAAAATCTAGTAAAATTTGAGATTTGAAACTATTCTTATTCAAGTCCACACTTTTATCATTTTGTGTAGCTCATAATAAAAATTATTTAAAATTGATATTTTACATGTTTGTGAGATACATTATTGGCTACATCTAGATTTTTCTATACAATATCTATATTTCAAAAATATGATTTTCAATAATTTTTAGAAAACAGAATGACCGGTGTGCATGTGCACCAAATCTCTACTCTATCTAATGACACGATTTTTCTTTTCTTCAAAGAAGCTACGCCTATATATTTTGAAGTGACCTTAAAGAGTACGAGGTTGGCGATAACTTTGTTAGATGTACTCCACTATCTAGTCTGTCGTACGAGTACGAGTATAAATGGACGTATATGGATAATCTTAGAGTATAACTCAAGTTGGTGAAAGGATATGAATGTCGACTAAAATAGTCGAATTGATAATTTAAACTAGTTAGAAATTTAGCTCTAATAAATACGAAATAAAACTATTATTTAATGCATGAATCATAAAACATAAATATGCTAGGTCTATCTATGTGCACTTAATCTTGGCAATGCTCACTGGTGTGGACTTGGGTTGCGAGAAAAAGGAAATGCTAGTGATTTTATCGTCTTATTACCAAACAAACAAGATAGGCAATGACTGTCTGATTATTGTGGATGAGTAATACAAAGTTGTTGGGTTGCTGATCTAGCTTACAGCGGATTATGGTGAATCGATAAGTATGGTGTCCTCTCTGCCTGCTTCTCTCGGCATTTATGAAAGGTTGTGTCTTATAGTCAAATATGGATCGGTTACAAGTTGGAAATACAATTCTATGATTATATCGGTTCAGACTTTTGCCTTGATCACCACGTCCGGTTCTTGGACTTCGGATACTTACAGTACTCTTAGTTTCTTATGGGTCCTATGGGTCATAGTTCAGATATGTATTAGGTATACCAATTACGGGAACCAGATAAGTTATGTCCATATCAGTAGCCCCCAGGGCTTCACTCGAATTGTAGATTCAGGTTGAGTCTTCAAGACATTTTCAACATTTAACTCGTAGATTTTTTCAAGTAAGCGAATGTAAGTTTAATATTTCTGCCATGTGGATTTTTGTATAAAGAGTTTGCTGCATCCGATGGATCGGGAACAGTAAATTGCTTTTTTGGCAAAAATAATGTAAACCTCAAGCTTAAGTTTCCGGACTCGAACTTGGTATACACTATTGTAATTCAGTTCGATTACTAGGCCTCACAGAACGGGTCCTAGGATCTTATCTTCATGTCGTATATACGACGACATTCAGACATGTTATCGCGACGGACACGGTCTAAGACCTTAAAATTTATATCGACTGTCTTGTTTAGCTGTTGGAACTACTGAAGTTGTCACTTTGTTAACATTTTCATCGAGTGCGTTATCCACGCTTCCGATGGGAGTAAACGTTGGAGACTACACTTGGGTAGGCCCATAGATTTTACTTTGTCGACTTGGTAGGAGGATTTGGGCTTTTTATATTAGTTCTCCCGATGAAAGTAGTCCCCGAGGCTTGCATTTAAACTTAGGTTCACAGTTGTTCTTCATGTACTTTGCTCTTATGTCGACTCCGTATAAGGATTTTTTTTATTCTCAAAGTTTTATCATCTAAGGAGGTACTCAACCTAGACCTTCTATCTCCCTGACCATCAAAAACTGTAGGGTGCATGGCCACAAAGGCGTAGCCAGCCACGAGTCACGCCCCGGACGAAACTACACTGATATAGTTCTAAACAGTATCAAATAGTGTAAATATAGCTACTGTTAAGGAAAGATTTTACCAGTACGCCCCAGGCCAAGGCCCTTTTTTCATGGGGCCTGGCTACGCCCCTGCATGGCCAGCACTCCCGATGGGAACAGCCCCCGAGTCTATGTTCGGATGCTTGGACGAGATTATAAGCTCAAGATCTTCATCATCCGAAAAATTACGGGACTCGAGTCTTGACTATGGAAACAACAATATTTCCATCAATTTATTGTCGGAAAACCTGATGATTTTTCATCGTCGCTCATGACAGCGTTGCTCACGATAATGGCGTGCTTCAGTCGCGATGGAGAGGAGACGATGAGACACATCAGTAGTGGAACCATGACGCAGGCTAACGACGCGTGACGATGTGTCAACAGTGAATTTGACTGCACGACCCTACTGTTAGAGAGATATTTGTATATTGTATTTTCGCTACTAGATTAGAGGGTTTTCTGCATATTTACACATATACATATATTATATATTGTGGCCTTTGGCCCCTCTGAAATACGAGCTATTATTCCTCCAACATGATATCTGAGCCCAGGTTAGGGTTTTTTTAGTCCACTAAATCCACCACCGCCCTGTTCGGCTGCGTCTTGCCGTCTGTCCGGCCGCCACCTCCTGTCCGTCCGGTCGTCCTCCCGTCCGGCTGCCGCCCTCCCATCCGTCCGTCGGCGTCCTCTTCGACTTGCGCGCGAGCCTGTTGTGTGCATCTTCTGCCCGCCTGCTTGCCCGAGTGTCTACTGTCAGTGCGGCCACCGCCCGCCGCCGCCCGGCCCAGCCTAGCCGCGGGCTTCCTCTCTCCCGATGGATGTGTCAGTTCTTTCTACTAGCGCGAGCGCTCTCTGGTTCTGAGATCGATTCGTTTGGCAGCTGGAAAAAAGCAAAAATAAATAAAAAAAATGTCTTCTTCTTCTTCTGGGTACATTACGATTCCTCGCTGCCCGGTGATTTTTATGGCACCAATTATCCTAATTTTGCTGCCTTCGTGCGTATCCATATGCGTAGTCTACGTTTGTGGGGTGTGCTTTTCGATGAGGTCTCCTGTCTACCGTGCCCCCTTGTTCATGTGGTTCATATCTTGCCGAATCCACCAGTTGTTGTTGTCGATGCTCCTCGGGCTGTTAAGGATACCGCCAAGAAGGCGGACGATGATGTTGTTGCCACATATGCTCGGCAGACTCGGGAGTATTCTGACGCTCTAGTAGCCTATCGCCTGGATCTGGCTACTTACACTCAGTGGATCAATGATGATGCTCGTGCTGCAGCTGTTCTCACTTCCAGGGTTCTCCCGCAGTTTGCGTTTGAATTTATGACTCTTGGTATTGTTGTTGTCATGTGGGCTCACCTTCGCCGGCGCTATCAGTCGTCAGGAGATGTTCTCTATCTGTCTGTGGTTTGTGAGGAACATGAGCTCAAACAGGGTGACTGAACTATTGACCGGTTTTATACTCAGAGTGCTGCTATATGGCATCAGCTGATTCTCTCTGCACTGTTGTTTGTGGAACCTGCCCGTGTTGTGAGACGGTGCGTTCTGACTTGGAGTTTCATCGCGCATTCGAGTTTTTGTCTCGGCTCCGCAAGGAGTTTGAGCCCCGGCGTGCCAACCTCCTTGCATGTGGTCGTATTCCTATCAGTGAGGTGCTGTCAGAGCTTCGTGCTAAGGATACTCGTCTACGTGTTGCTGGTTTGCTTGAGGTTCCTTCTGTACTTGCTGCTCGTGGTCCTCCCGCCGTCGCCTGCTCCCCCGACTCCCTCGTGGTCCACTGCTCCACTGCTACCCACTCCCCAGGGTCAGGCCAGGGCCGCGGCCAGGCTCGTGGACAGGGTCTTCCACGCTATCATTATACCTATTGTGATGCGGATGGCCACTCCGAGTCTCGCTGCTATGCGAAGGAGCGAGATATGCGTCAGCAGAGGTTGTCTGCTTCTCCCAGACCTCGTGATCCTTCTGGTTCCTCTAGCTCCTCTACGGTTGAGTTCACTGATCAGGACATTCTTCAGCTCAAGCGTCTGCTCGCTTTTACAGGCTCTTCTTCGAAAGGTACTATTGGCTCTGTGACTGATTCTTCTGGCATTACGAGACCACCACCATCCACACAGTCAGGTACGTCACCGTGGGTTCTGGATTATGGAGCCTCTTTTAATATGACTTCCGATTATTCCACTCTGTCCTCTATTCGGCCTCTTGATTCTCCCCTTAGTGTTCTCACCGTTGATGGTACTCCTCTTTCTATCTCTAGTCGGGGCACTCTTTCCACTTCTTCCTTTTTTGTTCCCGATATTTCTCATGTTCCTCGACTTACCATGAACCTATTTTCTGCTAGCCAGCTTACTGACTCTAGTTGTCGCGTCATTCTTGACGCCGATTTTGTTCTATTCAGGATTGTCGCACACAGGCTCTGGTTGGGGCTGGCCCTCGCCGCTGTGATTCTCAGGGGCTTTGGGAGTTAGACTGGCTTCGTGTTCCTTCCGGTGCTACCTCGTCCGCCAGCTCTCCTGCTGTTGTTTCCTCTGCTACCGGATCTTTTCAACAGTGGCATTATCATCTTGGTCATCTTTGTGGCTCTCGACTGTCGTAATTAGTTCATCGTGGTCTTCTAGGGTCTGTCTCAGGAGATGTATCATTACAGTGTTAGAGTTGTCGGCTAGGTAAACAGGTACAGTTACCTTATCCTACTAGTGATTCTGTATCTCAGCGTCCTTTTGATTTAGTTCACTCTGATGTTTGGGGTCCCGCTCCTTTCGCTTCGAAAGGGGGCCATCGATATTATATCATTTTTATTGATGATTTTTCTCGTTATACTTGGTTGTACTTTATGTGTAATCGTAGTGAGGTTCTTTCCAAATATAAGCGCTTTGCAGCTATGGTTCTTACTTAGTTTTCTGGGCCAATTCGTGTGTTTCATGCTGACTCTGCTGGTAAGTATATCTCCAAGACTTGCGTGGTGTTCTGGCTGAGCAGGGCACCCTTGCTCAGTTCTCTTGTCCCGGTGCGCATGCTCAGAATGGTGTGGCTGAGCATAAGCATCGTCATATTCTTAAGACTGCCCATGCAATGATGATCGCTGCTTCCCTCCCCCCTCACTTCTGGGCCGAGGATGTTTCTACATCGGCCTATCTCATCAATATTCAACCCTCTGCCGCTCTACAGGATGGTATTCCTCTCGAGCGGCTCTCTGGTCATCCGCCTGATTACTCGATCCTTCGTTTGTTTGGTTGCGATGCTATGTTCTTCTTGCTCCTCGTGATCGCATCAAACTGATCGCTCAGTCCGTTGAGTGTGTTTTTCTTGGATATAGTGATGAGTATAAGGGCTATCGGTGTTGTGATCATGTTGGCCGTCGAATGCGCATTTCTCGCGATGTCACTTTTGATGAGTCGCATCCGTTATACCCGCTCCCCTCATTCTCGTCTTTCTCAGTGGAGGACATATCTTTTCTATTGTTTCCTGGCACACATATTCTGTTCATATTGAACCTCCTCTCTCCCCCATCCTTGCTGATGCTTTCCCTTCCCCATCCTCACCCTCCTCGCCAGCCAGTACTTCTCACTCCTCTTTTGCCCCTCCACCCACCTCCTCGTTGTCTCCCTTTCCCTTTTATTATACTCGTCGCTCTCATGCTCCAGATGCTTCCTCCGATGCTTCTTCCTTTGATGCGCCTTCTTCCTCTAATGAGATGACTCCCCGTCTTCCTGCTCGTCATCATCGTCCACCTAATCGCTACTCTCCTAGTCACTATGGTCTTTCTGTTTCCCTTGAGACGACTTTTTATTGGGATGTTGCCCACCATCCTGAGTGGCAGCTTGCCATGGCTGAGGAGATTGCTGCGCTTGAGCATACTGGCACCTGGGATCTTGTCTCTCCTCCTCCCGGTGTTCGTCCCATTACATGCAAGTGGTCTACAAGATTAAGACTCGCTCTAATGGATCTCTTGAGCGCTACAAAGCGCGTCTTGTGGCTCGTGGCTTCCAGCAAGAGCAGGGTCGTGATTATGATGAGACTTTTGCTCCGGTGGCCCATATGACCACTGTTCGTACTCTTCTTGTCGTGGCTTCTGTTCTTCACTGGTTTGTGTCTCGGCTTGATGTTCAGAATGCTTTTCTCAACGGTGAGTTGCGTGAGGAGGTTTACATGCAGCCTCCTCTAGGGTACTCTGTCCCTGATGGCATGGTTTGTCGTCTTCGACGCTCTCTTTATGGCCTGAAATAGGCTCCTCGTGCCTGGTTTGAGTGCTTTGCCTTTGTGGTGACTGCTGCTAGTTTCTCTCCTAGTGCTCATGATCCCGCACTGTTTGTTCACACTTCTCCTTGTGGACGCACTCTTATGCTCCTCTATGTTGACGACATGATCATCACCGGCGATGACTCTGAGTACATTGCCTTTGTTAAGGCCCGACTTCGAGAGCAGTTTCTTATGACTGATCTTGGTCCTCTTTGCTACTTTCTTGGGATTGAGGTTTCCTCCACTTCTTATGGATTTTATATCTCCTAGGAAAAGTATATCCAGGATCTCCTTGCTCGTGCCGCTCTTGGTGATGAGCGCATTGTTGAGACTCCTATGGAGCTCAATGTCCAGCTTCGCGCTTCTGATGGTGATCCTCTCTCTGATTCGACACGCTATCGTCATCTTGTTGGGATCCTTGTCTATCTTGTTGTCACTCGCCCGGATATTTCCTATCATGTTCATATTCTGAGTCAGTTTGTATCTGCTCCCACTTCGTTTCATTATAGTCACCTCCTTCGTGTTCTTCGCTATCTTCGTGGCATAATCACACGTTGTCTATTCTTACCTCGTTCCAGCTCCTTACACCTTTAGTCCTACTCTGATGCTACGTAGGATAATGATTCTTTGGATCGCCGCTCCCTTTCTGCCTACTGTCTGTTTCTTGGTGGTTCTCTTATTGTATGGAAGATGAAGAAACAAACTGCAGTTTCCCGTTCGAGTGCAGAGGCTGAGTTGCGAGCTATGGCTCTTTTGACTGCTGAGGTGACTTGGTTGCGGTGGTTACTTGTTGATTTTGCTGTCTCCATGACGACACCAACTACTCTCTTGTCTGATAGTACAGGTGCTATCAGTATTGCACGTGACCCAGTAAAGCATGAGCTTACCAAGCATATCGGTGGTGATGCTTCTTTTGTCTGTGCTAGTGTGCAGGATCAGGTTATTATGCTCCAGTATGTGCCTTCAGAGTTACAGTTGGTTGAATTATTTACGAAGGCCCATACTAGATCACAACATAGTTCCTCTCTCTCCAAACTCAGTGTTGTGCATCCCCCATGAGTTTGAGGGGGGGTGTTAGAGAGATATTTGTATATTGTATTTTTCCTACTAGATTAGGGGTCTTCCTGCATATTTAAATCTGTACTTGTATTATATATTGTGGCCTTTGGCTCCTCTGGAATATAAGCTATTATTCCTCCAACACCCATGTCGCGCGGAAATCAAGGCGTCGTGCAATTTTCCTCAGCAATTACCGCAGTAATGGGTTTCTATTACGACTGATCATTTGTTACCCACAACAATGTGTAAGCACAGATTGAACCTAGACGAAACATTGCCTAGATCCAACGGCTCACCGTTACTTTATAATCAATGGGAGAAATTTTACTGCTCATTCTCCCTTCTGTCGCTAGTTATCTTCTTCTTCCTCCTTGCGCATCTGCTCCATTGCTACTGCTTCTATTCTCCACCGCTCCTCCTCGGTACCAAGGGTCCATAACTTTCTCGACATAGGAAAGAGCAAAGGCAAGGGTTTCGCCGTTGAGCGACGGCTACAAAGATGAAGATCGGCGACTGGTGCCGCTCTAAGTGCACTGCGAGAAGTCTTGCGAGACTCACTGTCCGCCTCCCGACATCAGGTTGATCCAAAGATACCGCTTCATGATATAGTATACTATAGTCGTTGATATAACACCAATGAAATACCGTTCCACCAGTATTACATCCCTCAGAGTGCTACAACAGAAACATAGAAGGTCTAAAACATAACTATAGATTACAACTCGACTCTTTACAAAAGATCCAGTGAACACTCTAGGTTATATAGAGAGAAAACTTCTTACAAAAAGAACCAGAAATAACAACTCATGAATATCATGCCAACATACTAGTATCTAAACTATCTGGCTTGCATTTGTTGCTATTGCAATGCTCTATGGAAGTAGGTTCTAGGCTAGAGATTATATTCTTATAATCAACAACTTTGTCTTCACTTTAATTGATGTATATTTTGACTTCCTTAACTTCATAGAAGAACTTGAGCTTTTGGTGACGATTCCTTTGAGCACGAGTTGATGTAGACGTCGTCTTTGATTGGGTTCAGAATCTAGCAAGGATTGAGAAGGTATGGTTGAGTACGAGCGCACTCAGCAAGCTCACTAAAAAGAAGTGTATGATGTGTAGGGGTTCGTAGCATGGAAAACAAAAAATCTCTACCGCATGCACACAAACAAGCCAAGATCTATCTACTAGATTGTAGCAACGAGTCGATAGAGGAACTCACCCTCGAAGATTCCAAAGCGGTTAACGAGAGCAGATTCTCGTGGGTGATGTAGTCGTACACTTGTCGATCTCAAGATCGCGTAGACGATCCTTCCGGTGCTGCGTCAGCTCCGCATGATCGGTCACACGTTCGGTACTCGATGAAGACATTCCTCTCCCTTGTTCCAGCAGGCAGCGGAGGTTGTAGCACTCTCCTCGAGATTCCGGCAGCATGACGGCGTGGTACCGGAAGTAGAGGGGAGATCTCGCAGGGCTTCGCCTTAAGCCGGAGTGAGTATGGTGGACTATGAGAGAGCCCTCGGTGATCTAGGGTTTAGACACACCAAGGAGGGGGAAAGCCGGCGGCTAGGGTTAGATAGGAGGCGGCGGAGGTTTGCCCTAGGCGGTGGCAGCAGGAGGTGGCGGCGCCGGGCTAGGGTTTTGGGAGGAGATCTTGTGTCCTTGGAGGGGCAGCCTTGCCCCTCCTTATATAGGTGGAGGGAGGCGCGCCAGGGGAGGGGAGTCCCTCCCCAACTCGGATCCCAAGTGAGCCGGTGGTGGAGGGGAGGAACTCCTCCCCAAGTAGGTTTCCTACTTCCCCTCCACCTTCCAAAATAGCCGTTTGACTTTTCAAATTGGCGTTTGACTTTTCAAACTAGGATTTGATTAAACCCTTTATTTTGTTCAGCGATGACACCTAGTACATGATGCAATAATTCCAACTTGGTATGACACATTCATGTACCCTTCCCCTCCGGAGTGCCGGACATTCCGGAACCTTCTAGAACATTCCCGATGAAAACACCGGAACCATTCTCCAACCCCGAAACAGGACTTTCCTTATATGAATCTTATTCTCCGGACCATTCCGGATCTCCTCGTGATATCCCGGATCCCATCCGAGACTCCGAACAACATTCGGTCTCTTACTCATCATTCCATAACTACTCAACAACATCGAATCCTTAAGTGTGTCTCCCTACGGTTTGTGAATTATGCGGACATGACCAAGACACTTCTCCGATCAATAACCAATAGAGGAATCTGGAAATTCATATGGCTCCCACATATTTATACGATTACTTTGCGATCGAATGAACCACTTACATACGATACCAATTTCCCTTTGTCTCATGATAGTTTACTTATCCGAGGTTTTGATCGTCGGTATCTCTGCATACCTAGTTCAACCTTGTTACCGATAAGTACTCTTTTCTCGTTCCCGTGGTATGTGATCCCTTGTGATCCAGTCACATGCTTGCAAGCTAATTGGATGAAATTCCACCGAGAGGGCCCAGAGTATATCTATCCGTCATATGGATGGACAAATCCCACTCTTGATCCATGTGTCTCAACCCATACTTTCCGAACACTCAATGCCACCTTTATAACCACCTAGTTACGGTGTGGTGTTTGATGTCATCAAAGCATCCTTCCGGTGATGGTGATAAGCATGATCTCATGGTCGAATGAATTAGGTTACTATGTATATCAGAAAGCTTATAGCAAATGAACTATATTAAATGACTTGATCTTTATGCTATGCTTAACTATAGGAGTATGTCCATCACATCATTCTCCTAATGATATGACCCTGTTGTTAATAAAATCTCTATGTTCATGATCAGGAAACCATGATCATATATTAACCAACAAGCTAGTTTAACAAGAGGCTTTACTAGGGACTCTTTTATGTTTACAAATCACACAAGTATTAATGTTTCCTGTTAATACAATTATAGCATGGTATGTAAACATTTATCATAAGTATGAAGATATGATAATAACCACTTTATTATTGCCTCTTGGGCATATCTCCAACAGTCTCCCACTTGCACTAGAGTCAATAATCTAGTTTCAAACCTTTGTGTATTCAACACCTATGGCTTTCCGATGTTGTATGTACACGATTGCTAGTCGTCAACTGATCTCCGGATCTGACACTTCCTGGTCCGTGTGTAATTGCATGTCTTTGCGTCTCTATGCATCACTTATTCTCTAATGAGATGGCTTTGTATAATTTTGTCCTTTGGTGAGACCTTTAGTTCTTTGGGGTTAAAACATGTTGATAATATTGTCGTACAATATATCTTCATAGTATTATCCCGCTGTGAAGTAGACCTAGTTTGATAACAAACTACTTGACACAAATGCCCTCTTTAGCTGCTATTATAGCAGTCATATACTTAGCCCTTTTGTTGTAGTATCTGTCACAATGTCTTAACTTTGGAACTCATCCAAATCCATCATGGAACTTACTTTCCATCACATTGTGCCACCCTTAGTTTAGATTGAGATAAACTTAATTTGTACTTTGTGACAAAACTATTATCAATGTAATTCATTTACAATGAACTAACCATCTATTTGTCACTTCGACAAAATAATATATTCTTAGTTCTTTTACAAGATTATAAGAATATCTTTACAATCGTCCAACAATCATCTTATGAATCATTCTGGTATATGCTCATAACATTTAGAGCATAGGACATATCTGGATTTGTACATATCACAACATGATCGATATAAATACTCTTTGTGATTTCATACATCAAGTATCAATCTATACTTGAATCTTTGTCTCACTTACCAAGTGTCAATACACTTGAATATATCATCAATATTGAACTCATTCAATCCTTTCTGTGTGACAAGAACCTTTCTTGTAGTTTCTATATTGAACTCATTCAATACATCATCTATGTACTTTCGGCACAACCATATTAGCGTCTATTGATGCCAAATATTTGGGTTTTGCCTAAGTCTTTCATCGGGATGAAATTCTTAATATGTGTTAATAAAAGATACATCATTTCCAATCAACAATATGTCTTCCACATAATGTATTAGAAACATGTCTTAGCGCTCCCACTTAATTTCTTGCAAATGCAAGCATCTTCATCGTCTCCAACGAATTTAAACTCCTTTAACAGTTTCATCATGGTGAAGATTCCAACTCCGCGATGCTTACTTGAAGTTTGCATATGCTTTTAGCATCCTTTGAATTAACAAAACCCTATGGACCGCGTTATGCACATGTCCTAGGTAACAATTCTATTAGAAGAACTTGTTTTGTTTATTCAATTACCACATAACAAAATTATATGTAGTGGTTGCTACATTAATCCGTCTAGACTAAATATCACTATGAAAGATCAAATCTTGTCATAGTCAACCTTTGAACATTGTTGTGAATTCTTTCCCAACATGTCGACTATTTCATAGACGTGCAACATCCATGTCTATTTCTTTATAGATCCAAACACAACTGTAAGGTTTTACACCTTTCTCGAGGGTCCTTCAAGTTCAAAACTTGATTTCTCGTGTATGGAACTATCACGGATTTTATGACTTCAAGCCATTTTACGGAGTCAGGGCCCATCATCGCTTCTTTGCATGTAGTACGTTCATTATTCTCAAATAATGATTCAACCCTCAAATCTTGGTATTTGATTGTTTACTCGACCTACTTGGTTCAATAGAAACTTTGACCTTCGTAACCACAACCTTTGAGGCACGTGAGCCATGAGCATTGTTGCTGCCTCCGGAACACTTTTCAGCGCTGCGCAACTTTGATCATATATAGCTAAGGTTATTTAAACCTTTTCAAAGTTCTATTGTCCTCCCACTTAAATTTTCAAGGAAAATTCCTTCTCAAAGAAACTTGACGTTCTAAGCGACAAACATTTTTGTCTTTGGTGTTTATGGAGGAATTCTTAACAGTTATTCAAAAATAACATACAAAGACATGTTCATCCGATTTTGGTTGCAAACATCTTTCTTATGCATAGCATACCAATGTTTTAAGAAAGGACAACTTGGGTTTTATCCCAAACCATAACTTTATATGGTGTCATTTCAACGGATTATGATGGAGCTCTTTTCAGTAGAAAAATGGTAGTCTCTAAAGCTTTTAATCTTTAAAATATAATGGCAGTTTTATGAATTACACCTTCGATCTTACCATGTAAAACAAGGTTTAATCACATATCTCGAACGCTCCATACTCTTATGGTGTTTCGGGAAATGCAAATCCACGAAACGATTCCTTAAATCTTAGGTATTATGCTAAACTTGTAACTCAAATATATTCCTTTATGATCTTATCATAAACTATTTATATTCTTGTTACAATAATTTTGTACTTCATCTTGAAAGTCTTTGAACTTTTCAAATGTTTCATACTTCATCCTTATTAAGTAAATATTCATATATTCACTCAAATTTTCGGAGAAAGTATATGAAGTTGAAATCCATCGCTCTTGACTACACATAATGGACTTCGTATAACAATCTGTACAAGTTCCAATAAGCTAGTCTTTCGTTCCCTTTTGGCCTATGAACGAAGTTTTAATTATCTCTAGGAAAGTTTTACAAGCGTCATTTGATCAAAAATCAAAAGACTCCAAAATTCCATCCACATGGATTTTCTTCATGTTTTCTTTCCAATATAATTTAAACGGAGATGTCACTTCCTAAGTGGTCTTTCAATCAATTTGTCTTTCGACATTTTTAGTACTAGTTTTATGGATGTGATTTCTCCAACGAGATTTGTGAATCATCCATCTTTTATGGATTACGGCAATTATTTGAACAACCCTTTTGTTCTCATAATACCTGATAAAACAAATATTGAAGGCAAGATTCGATGTTTAACGAGGAGCACAATAACCCTTTATTTGTTCTCGATGAACATCATCACATATTCTTTTGCTAGTTACTTAGGCCATTGTAGTTCATGAATTGGGTTGTTTCGTATGACGATTCACACCAACAAATTCAGTATCAAATACTTAAGAACCACATTGTTTAATAAGCAAATAATATATCCATAACATGTATATCATCTATATACTTAAGCTGAACAATTCTAGTCTTTTCTTTTCTGCCATATACTTATGAGATTCTCTTTCAGTATTTCCTTTTCTGTTTGAAAGAATCTATCAACATCAATAGTGGAGCCATATACATGACACATAGTCCAAAGCATGTATAGTTAAATGCCAATGTCTTTGGACTTGCACTTTGAATTAGATCACCATCATCAAATGTTTGGTGTTCTTTCAAATTCCTTTCTTTAGTAATCTCTTGGTGTAGTAAATATTTTACCTACATCAAATATTCACCCTTATCATGGGATTATCCATGATCAAGCTACTTTTAGCTTATAACGGTGAATTGCGATTATAATGTTGCTCTCCAAAACCTTTTGGAGGATTAGGACAACTAGTGTCTCCAACCTTTTGCAAATTCTCATCAAATATGAGAACATGACTTTTGCCATATTATACTCTGTCATGTTGCAACCAAAACTTCGTTTCAGATATCACAATATCTTCCACACATCATGGTTTCTGAAACAACTCTTTCAGATCCTAGATAACCTTGATATTAAGACAACCCTTTGAATATCAAGAATCATGGAGACAAACATGATACTCATACACTAACACTTGGAATTGTCAATCTTGATTTAATACTAATTATTAAACTTCATGGAGTAACCAGAACTTACTGGAAGTTTGCAATAGGACTTTTAAACTTTAGATTAACACTTCAAAACAATACGATACCAGTTCGTAAAGTAACTAACCAGAATTGTATAGTTCTATCATCTCAATTATAACTAAGCGCAAGGTGGTAAACGGATGCCAATGACTACAAAAATTATGCAAATTCACTTTGATTTAATTTATGATAAATAGTGTTCAACTTTTAATCATATTGCCGTTGAACTCCCACTCAAAACAATATCCCTCACATTGTTTTAGTGATCACACGAACCAAATCCACCACATCAAAACCGATCATCACGAGAGTTGATGTAGCTTCAATGGCGAACAATCAATATGTTCATCATATCTACTATATGACTCATGCTTTACCTTTCGGTGATCCGTGTTCCGAGACCATGTATGTACATGCTAGGCTCGTCAAGATCAAACCTTAGCTTCCGCATGAGAAAATCTGCTTGCTCACGTTGTATACACTCGTAGAATCTAACACACCCGATCATCACGTGGTGCTTCGAAACAACGAGCTTTAGCAACGGTGCTTACTAAGGATGAACACTTTAATACTTGAAATTGTGTGCTTGAGGGATCATCTTATAATGCTACCGTCGTTAACTAAGCAATACAAGATGCATAAAAGGATTAACATCACATGCAATTCATAATATGTGATATGATATGGCCTTTCTTCTTTGTGCTTCCGATCTCCATCTTCAAGCACGAACATGATCTCCATCATCACTGGCATTGCATCAAGGTCAATGACGCCGCTCCATGGTTGTCGTCCACCAGCTTCAACTATTACAACTACTTTGAATAGACACGCGGGTCTTAACAGAATTTAAAGACAACCATATGGATCCTTCTGGTTGCCTACTTACAATAAGGAACATTGCATACATCAAATATAATCACAATCATGGCCATATCACATCATAGCACACCCCTGCAAAACAAAGTTAGACGCCTCTAATTTTCTTTGCATGTTTTACGTTGTTTGGGGCTTTCATTAAGTGTCGTTCTAACTTACGAAAAATAACCACAACATTGATACTAGTATTGTCAATCACCCGTTGTAAATTGAATCTTAACTATGTTGGGAGAAACAGGCACCCGCAAAGCTACTTATGCAATACAAGTTGCATGTCAAGCGTGGAGCAAGTCTCATGAACGATGTCATGTAAGGTTAGCCCGGGCCGCTTCATCCCACCATCCCGCAAGATGCAAAGTACACAAGAAGAAATCGACAACAAAAACATCAACGCCCATAATGACCATTGTGTTCTACTCGTGCAATAGATCTACATATAGACACGGCTCTGATACCACTGTAGGGGTTCATAGCATGGAAAACAAAAAATTTCTACCGCATGCACACAAACAAGCCAAGATCTATCTACTAGATTGTAGCAACGAGTCGATAGAGGAACTCACCCTCGAAGATTCCAAAGCGGTTAACGAGAGCAGATTCTCGTGGGTGATGTAGTCGTACACTTGCCGATCTCAAGATCGCGTAGACGATCCTTCCGCATCGCTGCTCCTAAGCGCTCAGATCGGTCACACGTTCTACTCGATGAAGACCTTCCTATCCCTTGTTCCAAAGAAAATGGAGGTTGTAGCACTCTCGAGATTCCCAAAGACGATGGCGTGGTACCGGAAGTAGAGGGGAGATCTTGCAGGGATTTGCCTTAAGCCGGAGTGAGTATGGTGGACTATGAGAGAGCCCTCGGTGATCTAGGGTTTAGACACAACAAGGAGGGGGCAAGCCGGCGGCTAGGGTTTAGCTAGGCGTCAAGGCTTGCTTCTAGGCGGCGGCAGGAGGTGGCATACCGGCTAGGGTTTTGGGTGGAGATCTTGTGTCCTTGGAGGGGCAGCCCTGCCCCTCCTTATATAGGTGGAGGGAGGCGCGCCAGGGGAGGGGAGTCCCTCCCCAACTCGGATCCCAAGTGAGCCGGCGGTAGAGGGGAGGAACTCCTCCCCAAGTAGGTTTCCTACTTCCCCTCCACCTTCCAAAATAGTTGTTTGACTTTTTCAAACTAGGATTTGATTAAACCCTTTATTTTGTTTAGCGATGACACCTAGTACATGATGCAATCATTCCAACTTGGTATGACACATTCATGTACCTTTCCCCTCCGGAGTGCCGGACATTCCGGAACCTTCTAGAACATTCCCGGTGAAAACACCGGAACCATTATCCAACCCCGAAACAGGACTTTCCTTATATGAATCTTATTCTCCGGACCATTCCGGATCTCCTCGTGATATCCCAGATCCCATCCGAGACTCCGAACAACATTCGGTCTCTTACTCATCATTCCATAACTACTCAACAACATCGAATCCTTAAGTGTGTCTCCCTACGGTTCGTGAATTATGCGGACATGACCAAGACACTTCTCCGATCAATAACCAATAGAGGAATCTGGAAATTCATATGGCTCCCACATATTTCTACGATTACTTTGCGATCGAATGAACCACTTACATACGATACCAATTTCCCTTTGTCTCACAATAGTTTACTTATCCGAGGTTTTGATCGTCGGTATCTCTGCATACCTAGTTCAACCTTGTTACCGATAAGTACTCTTTTCTCATTCCCGTGGTATGTGATCCCTTGTGATCCAGTCACATGCTTGCAAGCTAATTGGATGACATTCCACCGAGAGGGCCCAGAGTATATCTATCCGTCATATGGATGGACAAATCCCACTCTTGATCCATGTGTCTCAACCAATACTTTCCGAACACTCAATGCCACCTTTATAGCCACCCAGTTACGGTGTGGTGTTTGATGTCATCAAAGCATCCTTCCGGTGATGGTGATAAGCATGATCTCATGGTCGAAGGAATTAGGTTACTATGTATCAGAAAGCTTATAGCAAATGAACTATATTAAATGACTTGATCTTTATGCTACGCTTAACTATAGGAGTATGTCCATCACATCATTCTCCTAATGATATGACCCTGTTGTTAATAACATCTCTATGTTCATGATCAGGAAACCATGATCATATATTAACCAACAAGCTAGTTTAACAAGAGGCTTTACTAGGGACTCTTTTATGTTTACAAATCACACAAGTATTAATGTTTCCTGTTAATACAATTATAGCATGGTATGTAAAAATTTATCATAAGTATGAAGATATGATAATAACCACTTTATTATTTCCTCTTGGGCATATCTCCAACATGATGCACTATCTACAGCCACAGACCATAGGTATAGGTATTCGTAAACATTTCTTTAAAGGTTGCTTTTATACTGAAAAGAGGTGGTGTCGGAGTCGACGATGGACGAGCTAGGAGAAGACCAGGATGTTGGCGAGGAGATGGTGTCTGAGGCTACGTCGAGCGGCCACGGGACGTCAGGGTGCTGCTGCTGTCCTCAAACACCTCCACCTAGCTCTGGGTACCATACACCTTCAGGAGGAGGCACGCATCTGCTCCCCGCCTTCGTGGTTCTAGCGTCAGTCGAGAACGGTGGGGCGAGTAGGAGATCGAGCTAGGGTTTTTGCCCACAGTCTTAGAAAGGAAGGGAGAGGGATCTTGATCCCGATCCGTAAGGAGAAGGAAAGGCAGGAGTGGTTGAACGGCTTGCTGCTCTCTTTATGCAAAAGCAAGGAGACACGAGCGAGGCGTGGACGTCACGCGGCTGTCGCTGGGCACGTGAGCGAGGAAGATCACAAGCCTGGTGATACATCATAAACGTATCTATATTTTTTGATGTTCCATGCTCGTTTAGTATCAACTTTGTTATGCTTTATCTATACTTTGAGGTATTTTTATACACTTTCTAGGACTAACCTATTAACAAGATGCCGTAGTGCTAGTTGCCTGTTTTCTGCTGTTTTTGGTTTCAGAAAAGATAGTAAGGAAATATTCTCGGAATTGGACGGGAAAAAAGCCAAAGTCAATATTTCACCGAGGAGAACATAGAGACCGGAGGGCAGCCAAAGGGGGGCTACACGGCCGCCACACCCTAGGGCCATGTGGGCCCACCCTAGGGCGTGTCGCCCTATGGTGTGGGTGCCCTGGTCTCCCACCTACCTCGCCTCGTCGCCTATATAAAGCCCCTGATGCCAAAACCCTAAGTACCCGATAAGATCTCCACGAATAGTCTGTAGCCGCCGCCACCATCGTCCCTAGATCAGGAGGGTCTGAAACTCTTCTCGGCACATTGCCGGAGGGGAGAGATCATCCCGGAGGCCTTCTTAATCACCATGCCAGCCTCCGGTATGATGCGTGAGTAGTTCCACCTTGGACTATGGGTCCATACAATAGCTAGATGGTTGTTTCTCCTCCTTTGTGCTATCATGTTTAGATCTTGTGAGCTCTGTTCATGATCAAGATCATCTATTTGTAATCATGCATGTTGTGTTTGCGGAGATTCGATGGATACTGAGATTACTATGTCAGATTGATTATTGATTCTATCATGTCTTATGATTATTGATTCTATCATGTCTGTGTTGTTTGAGATCTTGCATGTTGTCCGTTTCTAGTAGCTATCCTGTCTAAGTAGATGCTAGTGACTCCAAGAGGGAGTATTTATGCTCGATAGTGGGTTCATGCCTCTATTGAATCTGGGGAAGTGACAGAAATCTCCAAGGTTGTAGATGTGTTGTTGCTACTAGGGAGAAAACAACAATATTTTGTTCATGGAACAATTGTATTGTTTACTTTACACACATTGCTTAAAACAGTTATCCATTGCTTGCAACTTAATACTGGAGGGGGTTCAGATGATAACCTGAAGGTGGATTACTAGTCATAGATGCAGTTGGATGACGATCTATGTATATTGTTGTAATGCCCAATCAAATCTCATAGGATCATGAATGTCTAGTATTGCATTGTTATGCCTTGCTCAGTCATGTCAATTGCCCCGCTGTAATTTGTTTACCAAGCATGTTATGTTATTTATCTTAAGAAGAGCACCTCTAGTGAACTGTGGACCCCGATCCAATCTTTACCATTGATACATCATCTACTGTTACTGTTTACTTTCTGCAAACAATCATTACCTTCCACATTATACGTTTAATCCTTTGTTTTTAGCAAACCGGTGATATTGACAACCTCACTGTATGTTGGGGAAAAGTCTTGAGTTTGTGTTGTGCAGGTTCCAAGTTTGTACCAACACCTTGGAGTCGTTTCCTTCCTCATACTGGTTCGATAACCTTGGTTTCATAACTGAGGGAAGACTTACTGCTATGCTCATCACACCTTCCTCTTGGGGTATCCCAGTGAAGCTCTATAGTGATCTGAGCCGCATAAAGACGTTTTCTAGCGCCGTTGCGGGAAGTTAAGGACGACTTCACAAGGGGAGTCCTTCACAACCTCTCTCTTTACTTTGTTTTTGTTTTGCTTAGTTTCTTTTGCTTAGTTTCTTTTGCTTTGTTTAGCTTGCTTATTTTTATCAAAAATTCCAAAAAAATAGTTTCGTTTGGTTTGCCTTCTCTTAACAAAAACACAAAAAAAATTAGTTCCTACTTTAGTTGCTACCATGTCTAGTGTTGTTCCAATCACTGTGTTGATGCAGCTCAGATCACTATAGAGCTTTGTTGGGAAACCCCAAGAGGAAGGTATGATGAGCACAACAGCAAGTTTTCCCTCAGAAAGAAACCAAGGTTATCGAACCAGTAGGAGGAAGGAAACAACTCAAAGGTGTTGCTAGCAACTTGGAAACCTGCACAACACAAACTCAAGACTTTGCCCCAACAAACAGTGAGGTTGTCAATCTCGCCGTTTTGCTATAAACAAAGGATTAACTGTATGGTGCGGAAGGTAATGGTGGTTTGTAGAAAGTAAACAGGAACAGTGGAAGATGTATCAATGGTAAAGATTGGACCGGGGTCCATAGTTCACTAGAGGTGTTCTTCTTAAGATAAACAACATAACATGTTGGGTAAACAAATTACAATGGGCAATTGATAGGATGTATAAGGCATAACAATGCAATACTAGACATTCATGATCCTAAAGATTTGATTGGGCAATAAAACAAGATACATAGACCGCCATCCAACTGCATTTATGACTAGTAATCCACCTTCAGGTTATCATCTGAACCCCCTCCAGTATTAAGTTGCAAGCAACGAATAACTGCTTTAAGCAAAGTGTGTAAGGTAAACAATCCACTTGTTCCATGAACAAGAGATCGTTGTTTTATTCCTAGTAGCAACAACACACCTACAACCTTAGAGATTTCTTTCACTTCCCTAGATTCAATAGAGGCATGAACCCACTATCGAGCATAAATACTCCCTCTTGGAGTCACTAGCATATGCTTGGCCAAGATAGCTACTAGAAATGGAGAGCATGCAAGATCTCAAACAACATAGACATGATATAATCAATAAGATAGAATCATTAACCAATATGACATAGTAATCTCAATATCCATCGGATCCCCGCAAACACAACATGCATGATTACAAATAGATGATCTTGATCATGAATGAAGCTCACGAGATCTAAACATGGTAGCACAAAGGAGGAGAAACAACCATCTAGCTACTACATGGACCCGTAGTCCAAGGTGGAACTACTCACGCATCATACCGGAGGCTGGCATGGTGATGAAGAAGGCCTCCGGGATGATCTCTCCCCTCTGGCAGTGTGTCGGGAAGAGCTACAGACCCCCCCGATCTAGGGATGATGGTGGCGGCGGATACAGACTGTTTCGTGGAAGATTGATCGGGTACTTATGGTTTAGGTATCAGGGCATCTTATAGGCGAAGAGGGAGGCCCAGGGGGTGCCCGAGGCGGCTGCACCCCCCTAGGCACGGGCTAGGCCTAGCCACGCGGCCAGGGGTGTGTCCCCCTCGAGGCCCTCCTTCTTCTCGTCTTCTGGCTCCGTGTTCCCCACGGTAAAATATTGACTTTGGATTTTGTCCCATCCAATTCCGAGAATAATCATTTTTTGCCTTTTCTGGAACCAAAAATAGAAGAAAACAGGCAACTGGCACTGTGGCATCTTGTTAATAGGTTAGTCCCAGAAAACATATAAAAATACCTCGAAGTGTAGACAAAGCAAAGCAAAGTAGATACTAAACAAGCATGGAACATAAAATTATAGATACGTTTACGACGTATCATGTGTCACCTATGGAAAGGATCTTTAATTTCAAACAAGGAAGTGAAGAGAGTTTCAAACAAGCTTTGTCTAGAATTTCTCTATTCACATGGAAAAACTTAGCCTAAAATTACTCTAGGCTTGGTTCTTAGCAGTTTCTACCATGGTCTTGCTCTTTGTTATAGATATGCTTTGGATGTTGTAGCAGGAAAATATTTTTTTCCAATGTAATGAGGATGAAGCTTTGGATGCCATAAACAAGTTGATTACAATTTATAATTTGCCTAGCAAGTCTGATTCTTCCTTTATAAACATCTATGCTAAGTTGAACACTCTTGAGACCAGTACAACTAGTTTGAAAGATTGCTATAACATGCTTAGAGAGCACCATGATTATGTTCAAATAAATTCCGAGCCTTCAAAATGTTTCCTACAATAAAAGTTGCTATAAACAATGAAACATTTTATGCTCGTTGTGATATCATGTCTGAATTTTGTCTTATGCCTAAAGATATCTATGAGTCTTTGAATCTTTGGGGAATTTCTAAAGGAGGAGATGAAATATCTCTTACCAATAATGCAATTATATTACCCATTGGAATAGCTAAAGGAGTGTTTACAAAGACCTCGGGAATAGTGGTGTCTACTGATTATCTTGTTATTGAATGTGTAGAAAAAGGACAAATTACACTTGGAAGATCCCTACTGAAACACTTTGGAGCAATAATAGATGTGGGAAAAGGCATTATGCATTGTGCTTCTCCAATAAGAAATCATACTTTCCCTAAAGATAAGAGGAAAGGTAGGAGCAAGAAATTTGATGTTAATGCTTCTTTATTTGAAAATACTCGATTCTTGCTTCTTGTGCCTAACTTAAAGGCGTTAAAGAAAATTACTTCTTGGAAGATAACCCAATAGTTTTCTTGAGTCTTGGAAGTTATTACTTCTGTAATAACCTCTCCTTATCCTTTTTATTTGATTTTTGTGCCAAGAATAACCTCTAATGAGAGGGAAGTAAGATTTGGGGAAGTGCCGTCCCAAAATAGATTTATGTGCTTCACTATAAAAAGTCGTGAAAAATCTCTGTATTTCGGCTTGATCTGTTTCTGAATAAATCCCCCAGGTTGTTAGATAACTTTCGTTAGTTCAACACTTTTTGATTTGAGCAACAGAAGGTCTTCGAAAAAATCGGTTTTTACCTGATGGTCTGTTTGACAGATTTCTGCCATTATTTGCATTTGCCTCTTTACCGATTTCTTTTTGGGTTATCTTGTGTAAATTGAAATTTTTGAGGGAATTTCTATATTAGCTTGTGTATTTAATGAAAGTTTTGTTGTTTTAAAACTAAACCCCAAAGGTTTATTATCATTTGAATGCACTAATGTTGCTAATGAATATTGTGTGAAGTTTTGTATGAAGGAAAATTTTCAGGTGTAAGGGAAGAATGATGTAATGAGATGAAGAATGGACAAAATCTCAAGCTTGGGGATTCCACCCCGTGTCACCCCAAGAAATATTCAAGAGGTACAAGCGTCTAAGCATGGGGATGCCCAAGGCATCCCCTTCTTCATCAATAAAAATCTTAGGTATTTCTAGACACTTCGTTTTTATTGTTTCATGCACTGTTGTGTTGTTCTTGGAGCGTCTTAGTTTTCTTTTTTGGTTTTTGTTTGCTTAGTTTGCTTGAATAAAGTAGTTGGACCCCCACTTTTGCTATGTTATTTCAAATAAGTTGATTGGTGTTGGAAAGGAGTTGAAAGGTTTCATGCTTATAGTGATACAAAAGAGAGCTTGCTTTGACGGTGGCCTAGACTCTATCATGTCATGCTAGATGTTTTTTTGACCTTATGCTTAGTGATTATTCCTGTAGCATGATTTTTTACAAACAATTGATATTGCTTAATGTGCCTTGCAAGAATCATGTGTTGTTTTAGCATACAAAAGCATAGTATTGTGGTATTCTCCTTTGATGATTTGTTTGGGTTGACTTGGCACATGCTAACACCATGTTATGACTATGAACCAGTCACCTTAGCATCTATGATCATTTAGTTTTTGACTTGTGGTACCACTTTATGCTTTACTTGATAATGTTTTGTCGCTCTACATGATTATGGCCATTATTGCTCTCTTAGTTGGTCTCTCCCAGTCTTTTGCTAGCCTCCACTTGTATTGAGTAAGCTCTACTCATGCATCCAACTCCCAAGAAACCAAGTTATTCCAAAGTGTCTACTATAAATTCCTATGCATGGTGTGTTACACCATTCCCAAGTATATTCTTGTTTTATCTATCTTCCAAATTAAACTTGTTATGTGAAATTTAGTGATTAAAGCTCTCACAAACTTGATGGCACAAATTATTTTTCTTGTCCCTAATAAACTTGAACCATTGTGTCATCTATGTTGTATATTATTGCACTTATAAGTTGGGAATTAGCAGAACCGTGCTGTCACGGGGAACGCTTTTAACACCTGTAAATATCTACCCAGTTGATATCATGCTCTTTTGTTTATGGATGTCGGCGATGTGAAATAAAAGGGGAGCTTGTATGTCCATGGATTTATGTGTATGTGTTATATAAACGCCTGGGCCGCTAGCTGAAGCCATGCCTAATCATGGTTGAAACTTGCAGCATCACCGTAGTGAGCAATCTATGAAGCATTCTTCTTATAAAAAAGAGAGAGATAGAAAGGAGGAAAGAAGAGAAAAAATCACCATTTTCCCATGGTAAATAAGAAGATTGGCGAGATGCTCATTGTCTGTTGCCTTGTCATTTTGATATGGGATAGATCCTGTGTCATGGGGCAAGGGGTAACCCGTTGGCGGTTCTTTATGATACACATATACTTTCTATGACAAGAATTTACCGGTAACTAAAGTTGAGTAGCATGAGGAACGGCCCTCGTACTCAAGGGACATGAGATTGCCAACTTATACTTTGTCAAGCATATACTCCATATTTTGTTCACTTTAACCTTAATCACTTCAAGATGCTTATGATAGGAGCAATGAGAGCTGAAAGCTAACAAGTACCATAATTTTTGGAAGCTCTTTGTGAAACTTGAAATACCTGCTTCCCTTTGAAGGGCCTTTCTTCCACTTTTATATTGAGTCTCCACCTTATATCCTTAGGCACCAATTAAGAGAGCATAGTTGTCATTCTTAGTTCTATGTGCATTGTCCCAAAACTTATTGATTGATTCATAATGTTGATATTGCTTGTTCTTGAACTATTTGTATCTAGTCACCCTTATGAACTTTGAAGGTGTCGTATGCATTTATGTTTTGCTACTCCATGAGGGACAAGTTGAATGCCACTATGCTATGTTTTCTGTATGTGAAACAAACAAACGTCTTTCAATGCAGTGTTATTCACGAATCTTTGTTTGTATCCTTTCATGTTGCAGCATAGTTATTACGTCTTATTTTTTAGAACTTCATCTTTCATGCTCATGTTTAGAGTACTTTGATCCCAGCTTTCAATGCTTTCAAATCGTTTGATCTTGATTGTGATGGTGCATGTCACCTCAAAAATTATTCTTTTTATCACTTACTTACTCGAGGATGAGCAGGTGTTAAGCTTGGGGATGCTTGATACGTCGTAAACGTATCTATAATTTTTTATGTTCCATGCATGTTTAGTATCAACTTTGTTATGCTTTATCTACACTTTGAGGTATTTTATACACTTTCTGGGACAAACCTATTAACAAGATGTTGTAGTGCCAGTTGCCTGGTTTTGGTTTCAGAAAAGCTAGTAAGGAAATATTCTCGGAGTTGGACGAGACAAAAGCCAAAGTCAATATTTCACCGAGGAGAACACAGAGACCGAAGGGCAGCCGAAGGGGGTTGCAGGGCCTCCACACCCTAGGGCCATAAGGGCCCACCCTAGGGCACACCGCCTTATGGTGTGGGCGCCCTGGCCTCCCTCCTGCCTTGCCTCTTCGCCTATATAAAGCCGCCGATGGCAAAACCCTAAGTACCCGATCAGATCACCACGAAACAGTCCGTAGCCGCCGCCACCATCGTCCCTAGATTAAGGGGATCGGAAACTCTTCCCGGCACACTGCTAGAGGGGAGAGATCATCCTGGAGGCCTTCTTCATCACCATGCCAGCCTCCGGTATGATGCGTGAGTAGTTGCATCTTGGACTATGGGTCCATACTGTAGCTAGATGGTTGTTTCTCCTCCTTTGTGCTATCATGTTTAGATCTTGTGAGCTCCATTCATGATCAAGATCATCTATTTGTAATCATGCATGTTGTGTTTGCGGGGATCCGATGGATATTGAGATTACTATGTCAGATTGATTATTGATTCTGTCATGTCTTATGATTATTGCTTCTATCATGTCTGTGTTGTTTGAGATCTTGCATGCTCTCCATTTCTAGTAGATATCTTGGCCAAGTAGATGCTAGTGACTCCAAGAGGGAGTATTTATGCTCGATAGTGGGTTCATGCCTCTATTGAATCTAGGGAAATGAAAGAAATCTCTAAGGTTGTAGATGTGTTGTTGCTACTAGGAAGAAAACAACAATATTTTGTTCATGGAACAATTGTATTGTTTACTTTACACACATTGCTTAAAGGAGTTATCCGTTGCTTGCAACTTAATACTGGAGGGGGTTCGGATGATAATCTGAAGGTGGATTACTAGTCATAGATAGGGGTAGAAATAAAACTCGAAGCTCATGAGTTTAACGAGTACTCGAAAACTCGGCTCGACTCGACCTGAACTCGGACACAAATGAGATAAGGTGAGTTGGCATTTTTAGCTTGTTAAGAGAACGAGTTTAATGAGTCAAGCTGCGAGTACTCGGTAAAATCGTTAATATCCTCACACTTGTATGCTAACTCATAGATTAGTAAGCACAAAATAAAAATCAATACTAATATTCCAAAGAAACATGAGTAGTCATGTTAAAGTCGTCAAAGTATACACAAATAGGCATAAATGATGAATTCTTCTTCTTGTATTCTTACTGCATGATGAATTTATTACATTGTTAAGTTTATTCGTGAGCTTATCAAGCTTATCAAGCCAACTCAAGTATTTATCGAGTCGATCCAAGCTAAGGTTGCAAGCTCGTTATGTTAACGAGTCGAGCAAGCTCGTTAACTAACAAGTATTTACGAGTTGAGTTGAGTTGAGTCGAGCTGGCTCGATATCCACCCCTAGTCATAGATGAAGTTGGATGGCGGTCTATGTATATTATTGTAATGCCCAATCAAATCTCATAGGATCATGAATGTCTAGTATTGCATTGTTATGCCTTGCTCAGTCCTGTCAATTGCCCTGCTATAATTTGTTTATGCAACATGTTATGTTATTTATCTTAAGGAGAACACCTCTAGTGAACTATGGATCCCGGTCCAATCTTTACCATTGATACATCATCTACTGTTACTGTTTACTTTCTGCAAGCCATTATTACCTTCCACACCATACGTTTAATTCCTTGTTTTCAGCAAACCGGTGAGATTGAAAACCTCACTATACGTTGGGGCAAAGTCATGAGTTTGTGTTGTGCAGGTTCCAAGTTGTTAGCAACACCTTGGAGTCGTTTCCTTCCTCCTATTGGTTCGATAACCTTGGTTTTATAAATGAGGGAAGACTTACTGTTGTGCTCATCACACCTTCCTCTTGGGGTATCCCAATGAATCTCTACAGTGATTTGAGCCGCATCACCTGGTCCTATGTGTAGGGATCTGGGTTGGTTTGCTCCAGTAGCTAGCTCGCTTGGTCTATTGCTAGGTGCATGAGGGTATGTGTTAAAAGATAGATATTAGCTCGTTGGTGTTCCGTGTAGGCACATTTGGTGTGTCAGGTTAGCATATATTTGAATAGATGGGATGTGTATGGGTACATGTGCAGAGATGGTTAGGAGTATAAGCTTAGCTAGGTAAAAGTGCTAGATTAGGGAACAATATAGACAGAGAGGCTTTAGCTAGATTAGGTTTGTTTGATTTGAGTTTAATCATAATTAAAATAGGACTAGATTTTTAACAACATCCAAATAAGAAGCAAAAAGAATCACACATAGGCATTGCATGTGACTAGAATAGCTTGTTATTTCATGTCCTAGTCATATGGATATTAATAGTATATGTGGCCTCTAGCTTGTGAAAACAAAGCATAGACACATGTTGTAGAGGTCCCAACCTTTAATAAGGTAGAGATCCATGTGTTTACAATGCTAGTCCCTGGATCAATAGCTAGCATCCACAGTTAAGATGTAATATCAAGAAACAAAGGTCATATTACAACTTTATAACCAGGAATAAAATAAGTCATTACATCTTACATAGCTCATGTGGCTATCTCATTACAATGCAGCAGAAATAACTATAGCATGGGGTCCTTCATCTTCAAAGTGCCACAGGCAATCATGTTGGTTGTAGACTTGTAATCCTAATCAACAAATCTCACTAACATCAAACAAACCTGCAACATTATAAGTTGCAGCCACAAGGGTCAATACATTTGAATTGTATTGGCAAGTGATACTATGGTAGTATAGTGGAGTCTATCATCTATATGCATTTGGCTAAGTGTAGCTTAGGCTTGCTTTGCTCAAAATAGATTTTCCTTATCTTTTGAAAAACACTAAGTTTTTGTTTGTCAAAAATCACCCAAGGCATCTCCTAATAGAAATTGGTGATCCTTCAACCCTTGTTCAACCACAAAATTTTAACTTAGAAATTGGGATGAGGAGATTCTTGATAGCTTCCATGTCTTGATTCTCAAATTGTCCTTTACCAGGGACATGGCTAAGTACTTAGATTTTACACTCTGCAGAGGTGGTGCACTTTCCCCACAAGACTTGGTTTCACCAAGACAAGATCTTTCAGAAGCCTTCCCTTAGACCATAATGGACGCGCTCCAACCTATCAATCCCCTACCACCAACTGTCCATTTGGCTAAGTTATTGCAACCTGTATGATCCAGGCAGAGCCCATAATGCCAAGTGGCTGCACTTGAAGCTTCTCAACATTTGACATCTCAAATCTCTTTGTTCCTGGGTGGTATTCCACAAGTGAGATACACAAGGTAAACCATAGAAATGGGCCTTGTATAACCACTCAACATAAACCATTCCTTCCATTCCACCCAGGTGTTTCATTCACTTAGTTATTTTATTAAACAAAACACAAGTCCTTGACTTAGAAATATTCCATAGCATGAATATAATCCACCCTTGTTTTCTACTAGCTAAGCTAAGCATGATAGTAGTAGGAGTCTTAACTTAGGAAATTTTTACTAAGGTTTCATCTACTAGGATTTCCCATGGCATAGTTTATACTTAGCAAAAATTCCATGCAAGTCCTACTTAGAAATATCACTAATGCATAGTGAAAATAATGGGACAAATGTATGAAGCATCACTTGCCTTTTTGGTAGAGAATATAAGTTCACTCCTTGATCTTGCAATACTCACACTCTTCAAATCACTACAATTCAATCAAGCAAGCAATAATTCAATCTACCATTCAAGCAACCATCACATAAAATAAAAGAAACAAAGCAATGCATGCAAGCATGCCAAAGATTGTTTTATTTGGAAAAGTGGTTTCTAATAGGTTATAAACATTCTAAAACACCTATTGGTTATTTTATAAAAGTGGCAAAACCATTTGCAAAATATTTTGCCTATAAACCATTTTTAAATCAAATCAATATTTTATGTGGTTGAAAATGCCTTTAGCAAATCAATGATTTTTATAGGGTTCACAAAATATATTTTTAAATCATAAATCTTTGTGTTTAGGGTCAGAGAGTTTAATCCAAATCATTTCCCAAAGGTTTTTCTCCAAAAAGTATTTTTAACATATAAATAACATTTTTATTTGACTAGAAGTGTTCTAAATCAAAGATTTATTCTTTTACCCCACAAAAAATGTTTTTGAATCCATAAGTTGTTTTATATGGTCAGTAGGTTCAAAACAATCTATTTCCCAAAGATTTTATCACAAAAATAATTTTAAAATGAATTTTATAATCAAAATATGACTCCACAAGTTTCTGCAAAAACAACCATTTTACCAGAAGCAATTCATTAAACAAAGTGCATGGTTGGAAAGTACTTGTCTTACTGATTCCATTGATATAAAATTTGCAAAATTTGGACGTGTGTATTGAAAGTTATGAATTTTACAAACTTGAACATCTAATAGATCATTTCTGTTTTTTATTAAAATAGACTGGGCACGTGGCTGGTTCCTATTCGCCAGTACCATTTCACGTGGATCGACTAACTTGGGCCATTGGATCTAATGCAAATCGCACGGCACAGATGCTCTCATACCTCTTCGATAAGTGATTCTTTCCTAGCCAATGGATCTGCATCTAACGACTCTCAGCCTCTGGTCATGGATTGGCCGGAGCGCTCGTCGGAGCAGAGGGCGTTCAAGGTCGAAATTAGCGCGGCCTGGGGGCGAAGGGTGGATGGTTTTTGGGGGAAACGGAGAGGGGGAGCAGGCGGTTTAGTGCGCATGGTCTCGGCGAGATTAAGGCGAGGCATTTAAGCGAATTCAACCGCGGTATCAATGGCGAAGAAGCAGTGGCGTTGTCGAGAGAGAGAGAGAGAGAGAGAGAGAGAGAGAGAGAGAGAGAGAGAGAGAGAGAGAGAGAGAGAGAGAGAGAGAGAGAGAGAGAGAGAGAGAGAGAGAGAGAGAGAGAGAGAGAGAGAGAGGAGGTGGGGCCTGCTAGTCAGCGACTGCGTGGGTTATTTCTCTGGTTCGAATCGTTTTCCTGCGGGAGGGGGAGATGGGCTAGCTGGGCTTAGTGGGCTGAGGTTAGTTGGGCTGGGTTCTTTTCCCTTTTTTTGATCTGTTTCATTTTTCTTTTTCCTGATTTCTTTTTTTGTTTTGATTTTCAATAAATGATTTCAAACCTAGTTTGAATTAAACCTTTTCCAAAAGTTTAGTATATTTCTATACTGTTTAAACATGTTTTTTAAATACTATTTTAGGATTAGTTCTTTTAATTTACTTATGTTTTATTCCTAATTAAAATAAGCATATGCCATTATTCAAATAAGATTGAATATATTTTCAAACCTTTATTTATATTCCAATTTTTCACCAAACTCTTTTCAGTAGGTTTATTTATTTAATGAGGTGTTTAAATAATTTACTTTGAATTATTTAAAGTATTTTAATATGATTATTAATCATTTAATTTGAGCAATTGTTTTTATTCCAATGAAATTCAAATATGGTTTTAATTCCATATAACTTTATTTAAATGATTCTTTTATTTCATTTAAGTCAATTTAAATAACTTTTATTCCACTTGGGTAAATTATTTTTCCCTGATTTAATCAATTCCATTAGGGATTTTGTCTTCATTCAAATAGGAATAGAATTTGGTTAAAGCCATATTATTTTATTTCAATATTATTCATCCATTTAATTCATTTGAACTTGGATTATGTTTATTCCATTTGTTTATGGTCTTGGCCAAATTTTGATTTTAAAACACTCCTTATTTATTATTTCTTTCTTTATCTTATAGAATCCATATCTTTTTATTTAAAGATCCAAACTTGGTGATTCCAATTTGTATAATCTTATTTAATATTTGTTTATCCTTTTAAATATCTTTAGTATTATTTGCTCACCATTTCGTATGGATTTTTAGATAGTTGTTTTATTAGCTTTGGAAATTCAATTTCCTTATCTTACTCAATTCATAAGATTTTATGTATGGCTCCAAATTAAGTGAAACCAATTCATATGGTTTTATAATATTTCTATTTGTCATTCTTGATCATTTATAAATGTTTGTTGACAAACTTTTATATGGATCAAATCCATGGTCTTAGAGATAACTTGGAAATGTTTTTCTTCCATTAGGGTTTTGGTTTTAACTTTTCCAAGTGTTTAAATTTCAAGATACATTCATTGAGGAATGCATTTCACTTGATTTGGATTTAGTTGGGTTCAAAATTTATTCAAAGTTTGTTCAGATGGGATTTTAAGTTTCCATTTAGAAACAAAAGTTTCTTTTCACCATAAATTTCAAAAATTATTTATTTTTCACATTACAAAATTTGGAAAATTTTGGGATGTGACACATGCAAGAACAAGGATAAGTGCCCAAGAGAACTAAGATGGATGTAGAGGCCTCAACCTGATAAGGTAGATTCCTCCTATGTTTTACAATGCTAGTCCCTGGATCAATAGCTAGCATCCACAGTTAAGATGTAATATCAAGAATCAAAGGTCATAATATAACTTTATAACCAGGAATAACATAATTTTATTACATCATACATAGCTCATTTGGCTATTACATTACATTGCAATGAATAACTATAATCATGGGGTCCTTCATCTTCAAAGTGCCACAGTATGTTGGTTGTAGACTTTGTAATCCTAATCAAACAATCTTCACTAAAATCAATCAAACCTGCAACATACAAGTTACATACAAGGGTCAATACATTTGAATTGTATTGGCAAGTTTCACTACTATGTGGAATATAAGTGGATCCTATCATTACATGCATATTTGGCTAAGTAGAGTTTAGGCTCATTTGCATAAAGCAATACTTTATCCTATCTTTTCAAAATGGTTTTGGTCCTTTGTTAAATCTCCTTTTCCAAGTTCCTTGAACTCCTTGGTAGAAACACAAGTGTTCAAGTCCTTGTCAAAAATCTCTTGAGCTACTTGGTAAGCCCAAGAGCATCAAGTTTTGTCAAAATCTCTTGAGCTCCTTGGTAACCCCAAGTGCCTCAAGTTTAAAAAATTTTCTTTTTGAAATTAGAGTGTCAAGATCTTCCATAGCTTCAGGCCTTAGTTGCTCAGTATTGTCCATAACCGGGGACACGGCTAAGTACTTAGATTTTAATATCTTCTGCAGAAGTTGTACACTTTACCCACATGACACAATCTCGTCTTGACGCCACCAAGGGTCACTGGGTAAGTACTCACCAAAATGGAGTACCGCAGATCGAGAATGTGACAAAGTCTTTCCATAGGAGTCCTCCCAAGACAAAATTCTAGCTTGTCTACTGGCATAAATGTAGGGTTACTCCTTACACAAATCTAGTTAACTGAAGATGCCAATGCATGGGACTTCCACTATGTAGTTGACTAAGCGAGCCCATTTAGCATGTGGTCAGACACGGAAGCCATTGCACGAGAAACATGTTCAATCTCTAAGTTTCTGGGTGGTTTTCCTTTGAGCACAACACAAAGAGATTGCCATAGCATGGTTCCTTTTGTTGCCACCTTCTCCAAAACTCAAAGTATCCTTGTCCACCCAGGTGGTTCATTGAGTCCTTGTTTTATTATATAAAACATAAGTCTTTTCTCAATCTCATAAAATCTCAACATGTATCTCTTTTCAAAATATAGCATGGCTAAGCATGTATCAACTATATTGTTTTCACTAAGGAATGTATAGGGTATCCTATTAGGATTTAGCATAACATAAAATATAGAAATCATTATCATGCATGTTTCAAAAATCCACTAAGTGTAATGAAAATAATAGGACTTGGATGATAGTGTCACTTGCCTTAGTAGTTGGTGGTGTTGGTACACTCTTTGCAATAACACACTTGACAATCAACACAATCTATCAAGCAAAACAACCAAGACAAAACATACACAAGATCAACACTAATGGCAACACAAAAATCATGCAAAGTATGAAAACATGCAAGATGGCAATTTTTATTGTACAAATTTTTATAACAAGGTTCTGAATATTACTAAGTGATTTCTGAACATTTTATATTTTCAAGATTACAAATGCAACCATTTGTGCAATCGTAGCAATTAGCAATATTTTCTAACACTTGGAAATGTCATTCTTACTAAATAATTGCCATGTTCTTATTTATACTAGAATAAAATTATATTTTAGTCTTACTATACATAGGGTTTAATTTACAACCATTTGCAAAAGGATTCACTTAAAAATAATTTACACAACAATTTTTATACTCAAAATACTCCACAAATGGTTCTGTATAAAACGTGATTTTAACAGACTCAAAAATACCGAATTATGGCTCCACTGTGTTCTACTCGTTTTTGTGAATCCATAGACATATTATTTGCTAAATTTGGATAAACAGAACTAAAGATATGATTTTTGCAAGTGCATAAGTAAATCTGCCCAATATGAACGAAAATAGAAAAGGAATTGACAAGTGGCTGATTCTAATAGGCCGGTACCCCTTCGTTTAAGTGATCTGATTTCAATCGTTAGATGAAGATCGGACGGACTAGAAGAGCTCATCAGAATAACTCACCGGAAAGTTCGCCGGAATAGCGGACACGGGCTTGGCATTCCCGTTCCCGTTGCTAGGAAAGTATCCGGAGTTGAATAAAATGTGGACGGTGTAGAGGACGTCGAGGCGATGCTACTGGACGTGATTTAGAGCTCGTTCGTCTCCAATGGTGACGATAATCCACGGCTGGAGCAACGTGCGACGTCGGCGGTGCGGCGAACTGCAACCATAGGATGAACAATCATGTCCTGGAGGTAGGCAATATCAAGATTAGTCCTCTGGTAGAAGGAATCGACGAGGGACTCACCGTAGAAGACAAGATCTGACGATGAACTCAAATTTTGGGGATGAATTTGGCATCGACTGTGTGTGTTCTACAGAGCTCCTCTCGAGAAAGTTTGAGAACGAAAATAATGGAGGAGGAGGAGAGGAATATGGTGCTCACTTCGGTTTTTGCTAAGATGGTCTATAGAGGGAGATCGGGGTACGTATGCCGACGGGTGGCATTCGGAGCACCGTTTTGGCTTGATGTATTAACTCAACTAAATGCGAAATTACTTTCCTGAACGGAACCTTCACTTGATTCTAAACGTTTTTCGTGTTGATGACGATTCATTTTGGAGTCTTAAACGCCTTGAATGAGGAGGAGAAGAGGTGACGTGGTTCTCGTTAACGTACAGCCGCCATGTATGTCGAGAGGAGGAAGAAGATTGATCGTGTTGGGTAAGGTTAGATGGGCTTGGCTAAACCGGCCCAACAACAAAATAAATGGAAGAAAAAAAATAGAGTGAGATGGAGGGCTGATTGGGCCTTGGGCTGGTGTTGTTTCTCTTTTTTTTCCTTCAACGTTTTCTTCTTTTCTATTTCTGGTTTATTTTCTAGTTTCCAATTTGTCTCTTCAATTTGATTTAAATTTGTACCAAACTTTTCAGAAAATCTTATATAAAATATAAGTTGATAGTTTACTCTAATTAGAATATTTGGAATAAATTTTTTTATAAAGTATAATTCATTTTAAAAAAATTGAGCATGGCACGTAGGCCTATACAGTATATTTTCTCAATTCTTGTTTATTTCATATCTTTTGATTTAGAGCTCCAAAAAGGTTCAAATCAATTTCCTTAACTTTATAATTTTATTATTTATCATAATCACTCATTTAAGAATGCTTTTATTTCGTTCTTAGTCTTTGCCGTAACTTGACTTTACTTATCTTCCTATATTTTATAAATTTCATATCATTTTATTTGGAGCTTCAAAATAGAGTCAAACTAATTTCTATGGTTTTATAATTTTGCCCTTTATCTTTTTAGCTCACTTAGGAGTTCTTTTGTATATTTTCAATATGGAATATATCCAAAGTCTCATGTGGTTAAGTGGCCAATTCAACTTTGAGAAGTAAGTTATTTCTCTTAGTTTTAAAATGCAACCATGCATGCTTCATGATTTTGAGGTTTTGAAAACATGCATACAACTTCACAACCAAAATTGTTTTATTTAACTTTTGGTTTGAAGGAGTTATATTAAATAGTCAAAAAGTTTTTGTTCCCTCTGAATTTCCAAGACTTAGTTTTTTTTTCATTTTGTTTAAGTTTTTTTTTTCATATTTCAAAATTTGCAAAATTTTGGGATGTGACAGACTACCACCCTTAAAATAAATCTCGTCCCGAGATTTGGGAAGGCTAGGGTTACAAGTTGGCTTGAAGACAACTAGGGTACTACCACCCTTAAAATAAAGTCTCATAGGATTACATTGATGGTTCACTTGACTATGAGTTCAACACTTAATATCCAGACAAGGAATCCTTATTTGACTCTTCTGAGTTAACTAGTTTCTGACATCCACTTCTTCTATCTCTTCAAAGTTTCCATCCATGTCAATGTGGTTCACATGTCCTTTCTGGGTCACATTGGAGTCATTTCCATTGGCTCTTCTGGCATCCTTTTTCTTTTTCTTCTCAGGACAGTCTGATGCATAGTGTCCAAGCTCCTTACAATTATAGCACTGCAATTGGCTAATATCTTTCTTCCTGGAATTGTCATGTTGGTTCTGACCAAGGTCATCTCCATTGTCAGTATCATTTCCATTATTATCACTTCCATTGTTGTTGTGGTGATACTGATGTGATTCAGAATCTTCATTGCTCTTTTTGAATGAACGCTTCTTTTGTGATGATCTCGAGTGATACTTGAGGTTATGCTTCCTCTTTCTTTTCTCCACTTGATCCATCTTGTTTTCCAAAATGGTGGCTTTGTCACAGAGTGATTGATAAGTTGGGACATAGGCAACAGCTAGCTGCAGATTCAACTCATCATTAAGTCCTTCAAGAAATTTATCCTTTCTCTTAGCATTTGTATCAACTTCATCCGGTGCATAACGTGCCAGATTGTTGAATTCTTCAATATACTCAGCCACACTGAGGTGTCGTTGTTTCAGATTGTGAAACTCCTTTTTCTTCAAGTACATTACTCCAGGTGAGATGTGAGTGGTTCTGAATCCTTCTTCAAAAATAGCCCAAGTCACATCTTCAAGGAGTGGTGATTTGAAAGTTGTCCCACCATGTTGCTTTGGTCCTTCAAGAAATGCTGCAAACCTTACTTTTCTTCATCGGTGCAACCAACAAATCACTAAGTCTTTGTTTACTGAACGTAACCAGTCATCAACTTCCATTGGGTCAGTTGTTCCAGAGAACCTTGTAGGCCTAAGTTTCAGAAACTTGGTGAGCATGTCAAGTGCTGGAGGATTATTCTGATTGTTTTTGTTGTTGTTGTTGTTGTTGTTGTCATTCAAATTCTGTATGAATGTGGTCATCTCTTGCATCAAGCGTATACGAGCTGCCATCATCTCACGCATCTCGGGGTGATGTTGTTGTTGGTTGGGGTTGGCACGACGGGGAGGCATCTGTTGGTTTGATAGGGATAAGTATTGGTGGATAGGTTTTTAAGAAGTCCTAGCACACAACTCAAAACAATCAAGTTCAATCAAACAATCAAACCATCAAACATTCAACAAGCAACCAATCACTTAACAACTTATGAGCTTAACTCATGAGTTGAAGGAAACAACAAGTTTTCTTGAAATAACAACTTAGTATGATCATACCTCATAGGACAATATGATCCATACTATAACTTGATATCAATGTTTTTGGTAGGCAATCTAATGTCTCTTGGTTTTCACTAGTAGTCCTTAGTGATATCCAAGTTGGAAGTCCTTGGTGAACATGTTGAAGATGTTGAAGTCATTAGAGTTGAAGAAGTTGAAGTCATTTAGAGTTGGAGATGTTGAAGAAGTCCTTTGCACGTGGTGTAATCTTTGGCCATGGGTAGGTTTTCCATCAAGTTAAAATAGTAGAGAAGTAGAGTTGAAACCAAAATGGTGGAGGAAAGAGTTTACAAGTGTTTTTGTAAATAAGTTTTTGGATCAAAATATACCTCCTATTTTTCTAAGGGTTTTTGTCCAATCCTAGGGTTTAAAAATCCTACAGGCAACACAATGCTCTGATACCATCTGTAAAGGCCTCAACCTGATAAGGTAGATTCCTCCTGTGTTTTACAATGCTAGTCCCTGGATCAATAGCTAGCATCCACAGTTAAGATGTAATATCAAGAAACAAAGGTCATAATATAACTTTATAACCAGGAATAACCTAATTTTATTACATCATACATAGCTCATTTGGCTATTACATTACATTGCAGCGGAATAACTATAATCATGGGGTCCTTCATCTTCAAAGTGCCACGAGTGTATGTTGGTTGTAGACTTTGTAATCCTAATCAAACAATCTTCACTAAAATCAATCAAACCTGCAACATACAAGTTGCCACAAGGGGTCAATACATTTGAATTGTATTGGCAAGTTTCACTACTATGTGGAATATAAGTGGATCCTATCATTACATGCATATTTGGCTAAGTAGAGTTTAGGCTCATTTGCATAAAGCAATAATTTATCCTATCTTTTCAAAATGGTTTTGGTCCTTTGTTAAATCTCCTTTTCCAAGTTCCTTGAACTCCTTGGTAGAAACACAAGTGTTCAAGTCCTTGTCAAAAATCTCTTGAGCTACTTGGTAACCCCAAGAGCATCAAGTTTTGTCAAAATCTCTTGAGCTCCTTGGTAACCCCAAGTGCCTCAAGTTTAAAAAGTTTTCTTTTTGAAATTAGAGTGTCGAGATCTTCCATAGCTTCAGGCCTTAGTTGCTCAGTATTGTCCATAACCGGGGACACGGCTAAGTACTTAGATTTTAATATCTTCTGCAGAAGTTGTACACTTTACCCACATGACACAATCTCGTCTTGACGCCACCAGTGGCCGCTGGGTAAGTACTCACCAAAATGGAGTACCGGCAGATCGAGAATGTGACAAAGTCTTTCCATAGGAGTCCTCCCAGTACAAAATTCTAGCTTGTCTACCAGGCACAAATGTAGGGTTACTCCCTTACACAAATCTAGTTAACCTGAAGATGCCAATGCATGGGACTTCCACTATGTAGTTGACTAAGCCAGAGCCCATTTAGCATGTGGCTGTACACGGAAGCACTGCACGAGAAACATGTTCAATCTCTAAGTTTCTGGTGGTTTTCCTTTGGAGCACAACACAAAGAGATTGCCATAGCATGGTTCCTTTTGTTGCCACCTTCTCCAAAACTCAAAGTATCCTTGTCCACCTGTGTGGTTCATTGAGTCCTTGTTTTATTATATAAAACATAAGTCTTTCTCAATCTCATAAAATCTCAACATGTATCTCTTTTCAAAATATAGCATGGCTAAGCATGTATCAACTACATTGTTTTCACTAAGGAATGTATAGGGTATCCTATTAGGATTTAGCATAGCATAAAATATAGAAATCATTATCATGCATGTTTCAAAAATCCACTAAGTGTAATGAAAATAATAGGACTTGGATGATAGTGTCACTTGCCTTAGTAGTTGGTGGTGTTGGTACACTCTTTGCAATAACACACTTGACAATAAACACAATCTATCAAGCAAAACAACCAAGACAAAACATACACAAGATCAACACTAATGGCAACACAAAAATCATGCAAAGTATGCAAACATGCAAGATGGCAATTTTTATTGTACAAATTTTTATAACAAGGTTCTGAATATTACTAAGTGATTTCTGAACATTTTATATTTTCAAGATTACAAATGCAACCATTTGTGCAATCGTAGCAATTAGCAATATTTTCTAACACTTGGAAATGTCATTCTTACTAAATAATTGCCATGTTCTTATTTATACTAGAATAAAATTATATTTTGGTCTTACTATACATAGGGTTTAATTTACAACCATTTGCAAAAGGATTCACTTAAAAATAATTTACACAACAATTTTTATACTCAAAATACTCCACAAATGGTTCTGTATAAAACGTGATTTTAACAGACTCAAAAATACCGAATTATGGCTCCACTGTGTTCTACTCGTTTTTGTGAATCCATAGACATATTATTTGCTAAATTTGGATAAACAGAACTAAAGATATGATTTTTGCAAGTGCATAAGTAAATCTGCCCAATATGAACGAAAATAGAAAAGGAATTGACAAGTGGCTGATTCTAATAGGCCGGTACCCCTTCGTTTAAGTGATCTGATTTCAATCGTTAGATGAAGATCGGACGGACTAGAAGAGCTCATCGGAATAACTCACCGGAAAGTTCGCCGGAATAGCGGACACGGGCTTGGCATTGCCGTTCCCGTTGCTAGGAAAGTATCCGGAGTTGAATAAAATGTGGACGGTGTAGAGGACGTTGAGGCGATGCTACTGGACGTGATTTAGAGCTCGTTCGTATCCAATGGTGACGATAATCTACGGCTGGAGCAACGTGCGACGTCGGCGGCGCGGCGAACTGCAACCATAGGATGAACAATCATGTCCTGGAGGTAGGCAATATCAAGATTAGTCCTCTGGTAGAAGGAATCGACGAGGGACTCACCGTAGAAGACAAGATCTGACGATGAACTCAAATTTTGGGGATGAATTTGGCATCGACCGTGTGTGTTCTACAGAGCTCCTCTCGAGAAAGTTTGAGAACGAAAATAATGGAGGAGGAGGAGAGGAATATGGTGCTCACTTCGGTTTTTGCTAAGATGGTCTATAGAGGGAGATCAGGGTACGTATGCCGACGGGTGGCATTCGGAGCACCATTTTGGCTTGATGTATTAACTCAACTAAATGCGAAATTACTTTCCTGAACGGAACCTTCACTTGATTCTAAACGTTTTTCGTGTTGATGACGATTCATTTTGGAGTCTTAAACGCCTTGAATGAGGAGGAGAAGAGGTGACGTGGTTCTCGTTAACGTGACGTGGCTCTCTGTCGAGAGGAGGAAGAAGATTGATCGTGTTGGGTAAGGTTAGATGGGCTTGGCTAAACCGGCCGAACAACAAAATAAATGGAAGAAAAAAAATAGAGTGTGATGGAGGGCTGATTGGGCCTTGGGCTGGTGTTGTTTCTCTTTTTTTTTCCTTCAACGTTTTCTTTTTTCTATTTCTGGTTTATTTTCTAGTTTCCAATTTGTCTCTTCAATTTGATTTAAATTTGTACCAAACTTTTCAGAAAATCTTATATAAAATATAAGTTGATAGTTTACTCTAATTAGAATATTTGGAATAAATTTTTTTATAAAGTATAATTCATTTTAAAAAAATTGAGCATGGCACGTAGGCCTATACAGTATATTTTCTCAATTCTTGTTTATTTCATATCTTTTGATTTAGAGCTCCAAAAATGTTCAAATCAATTTCCTTAACTTTATAATTTTATTATTTATCATAATCACTCATTTAAGAATGCTGTTATTTCGTTCTTAGTCTTTGCCGTAACTTGACTTTACTTATCTTCCTATATTTTATAAATTTCATATCATTTTATCTGGAGCTTCAAAATAGAGTCAAACTAATTTCTATGGTTTTATAATTTTTCCCTTTATCTTTTTAGCTCACTTAGGAGTTCTTTTGTATATTTTCAATATGGAATATATCCAAAGTCTCATGTGGTTAAGTGGCCAATTCAACTTTGAGAAGTAAGTTATTTCTCTTAGTTTTAAAATGCAACCATGCATGCTTCATGATTTTGAGGTTTTGAAAACATGCATACAACTTCACAACCAAAATTGTTTTATTTAACTTTTGGTTTGAAGGAGTTATATTAAATAGTCAAAAAGTTTTTGTTCCCTCTGAATTTCCAAGACTTAGTTTTTTTTTCATTTTGTTTAAGTTTTTTTTTTCACATTTCAAAATTTGCAAAATTTTGGGATGTGACAATGGAATATGGCAAGATTTGGTGGAATGGATGCACACATAAGTATATGGGTAGAATTAACTCCAAACCAAAAGAAAGGATCCCATATGAGCCATATGTGGTGTAAATGGAGGAGATCAAAAGAAAAGAATTATTGGCATGTTAGAGATTGAATTGAATTGAAAAGATACCATCTCCATTTGGGCATTTAACCTATATCAAAAACCAACTACAAGGTATCACGAAGCAAATACATTTAATATACAAATGTAATTTGCGGGGGAAAACCAAATGAAAAGGGTTTTAATATGATGCTCAAATGCAATGTGCCATGGTGACATGAGCACATATTATGATGATGCAATAATGATATGTGGAAAGTAGCATTACATTTATAAACCATGTAGCATTACAATGTTAGACATTTGTGATGCTACATCCATGTGGCCGAGGATGCGATGGAGCAAGTGGTGGAGGCAGCTTCAAGGATGTCTGCCCAAATGGCGATGCGCGAGATTCACCACTTCGCCGCTAAGGAGGTGATGACCCACAAGTATAGGGGATCGCAATAGTCTTCGCGGGTAGTATTACCCAATTTATTGATTCGACACAAGGGGAGCCAAAGAATACTTGCAAGCCTTAACAACTGAGTTGTCAGTTCAGCTGCACATGGAAATAGTTCTTGCTCACAGAAGTTTATCAGTAGCAACAGCAAATCAACATCAACAGTGAAACATGAGCAATAGTAATAGTAACGGTAACAGTAGGATTCGAGTGCGGTAGGCATAGGGATGGATGGACGGGTGTTGCATGGACGAGTCTAAACATGTAACCTTAAGATCTAGGGCATTGCAGATAAATAATAACAAGCATCCAAGTACTGAACAATCCTAGGCATGTGCTCCAAATATAGTCATATGTGCTCGCAATGAGAACTTGCACAACATCTTCTGTCCAGCCAGCCCGTGGCAGCGGGGCCTCTAGGGAACTACTAGCAATTAATGTGATCCTTTTAATAGAGCACAAGAGAAAAGCATTAACACTTCGTGAACACATGTGATCCTCACATCACAGTCATCCCCTCCGGTTGTCCCAATTATTGTCACTTTGGGGCCTTTGGAACAGGACAATGATATGTGTACACAACTTGCAGATAAGATAAAAAATAATACTATCATAATGATTCGATAATAAGTTCAGATCTGAGATCATGGCACTCGGGCCCTAGTGACAAGCATTAAGCACAACAAGTTGCAACAAAGTCAAATAGCACAAGAGAAACTAGGCAATATGTGAAGGGAATATGCCCGAGAGGCAATAATAAAGTGGTTATTATCGTATTCCTATTTATGATAAATGTTTGTTTTACATGCTATAATTGTATTAATACGGAAACGTTAATACATGTGTGTTTAATAAACAAATAGAAAGTTCCTAGTTATGCCTCTCTTATAAACTAGCTCGTTGATTAACAAGATGATCAAGGTTTCCTGATCATGGACATTGGATGTTGTTAATAACGGGATCACAACATTAGTGTAATGATGTGATGAACATTCACCCGAAGTATAGCATTACGATCAAAGTCATTGAGTTTATATTGCTATAACAACTTACGAAGTGATCCTAATCCTTAGACCATGAGATCATGTCAATCACTAACACCGGAAGAGTTTCTTGATAACATCAAACGTCACACGTAACAGGTGATTATAAAGATGTATTCAGAAATAATAAAGTGTTATGTTGAGGCCCATGGATCGAGAGGGGAATTTGTTCATCCCGATGACGGATAGATATATACTTTAGGCCCTCTCGGTGATATCACATTGGTTAGCTTGCAAGCAAGTGATTTGATCACTAGAATGTTATATCACGGGAACGAGAAGAGTGCATGTCGATGCGAGATCAAACTAGGTATGGAGATACCGATGATCTCGGAATCCGGACATGTAATATATCTAAACAAAGGGATTAAGATACTAGCGTAAAAGTTTCCGACGATCACAAGAAAGTCATCGTTGAATGTGTGGGAGTCAGTATGGGTCTCCAGATCCCGCTTCTGATTATTGATCTGAGAGGGGTCTCGATCATGTCCACATTATTCGCGAACCGTAGGGTGACACACTTAAGAGACACCGACATCCAATTGGAGCAAAAGTTTCATGCCGAAAGAATGAACAAGCGCAGGAATTTATTTCACTAGATCAAAGCGGGTTTTGGTGAAATTGCATAAAGTGGTTATGCATGTGAAATAGAATTCTAGCAAGGGTTATTTTGAATGTTTGTCATTAAAGTAATTGACAAAATTCTGAATAAAATAAAAGAGTTTTATTTAATGAGAGTTTGCATTAAATTTGGTGGAAATTTAATGGGAATTTGAGTGGGTTTTGAGTGGAGAAATTTGAAGGCCATTTTGTGAGTGGAGTGTCCACCACATGAATGTGGAAGAGGTGGGGCAGCCACATGGCTGGGCGCATGGCCCTTGGGTGCCCCCTCTCCCTATAAAGGAGCCCCTCCCTCTCTCACTCACACCTCCTCGTGAAGGATCTCTCTCCCCTCTAGAATTTATCCCCATGGTCTCGGACTAGCGAGATACATGTTCCAGTGGCTTTTCGGCAAGAAAGAGTTGTGCTTCCGCTGCATCGCTGAGCGAGGAGGCGGAGGTTGCTCGTGCCTCGAGCGTGTGTGCGAGCATGGATGCTTATGCTGTTTTCGGCGCTAGGACTTCCTCTCGATCTTGAGATCGGCAAGAGATCGTCTACATCAACCACGAGTTTGGACTCGTTAAGCTGTCGGTCTTCAAGGGTATGTTCTCTATGGATATACATCCGCCGTTGTTTTTATCTAGTAGATAGATCTTGGTACATGGTTGTTCCCATAGGAAAATTTTTGTTTTCTATCTGCGAACCCTTCAAAGGATTAGTATCGAGCGGATCTATGCGTAGATACTTTGCGGGTAGTACACATATGAGTATGTGGATGATGATCATTTTATTGCTTCTTAGTTGTACTTTGGATATTGGTGGCATAGTGGGATGCGGCGGACAAACTTTACATGTCCTCGCACATGAGACTGTTCCACGCTTGACATGCAACTAGTTTTGCATAAGTGGCTAGCGGTGTCATCTCTCCTACTATAGTCAATATCTAATTTGCAACGAGTTGCCAACAATTTGGTTATCCTCGTTGTGGTTCATGTTCGTAGGTAAGAACGGTTCTATCTTCGAAAGCCCTAAGCCACGTAAAATTTGCAATGGATAAATTAGAGGCGTCTAGTTTAGATTGTTCTTTGGGCTAGTGTTATGATATGGTGATGTTGTAAGTAGAAGTATGAGATGATACTCTTACAACATACATAACGTGTAATCTCCATAGACCTTGGACTTACACATATAGGTATGATAGTGATCATACCACGGTGCACATGATAGAGATCATATGCGAGAACCATATCATTCCACTAATAAACATGTGATGTTTGATAGCATCTTATATTGCTTGTTTGGCGTTTTATTAGCATAATAAGATGATCCCTCATTTAGATATCAAGATAAAAATGTGTTCTTCCTTAAGTATGCACCGACAATGTTTCGTCGCTTCAAGACATCACGTGATGATCGGGTGTACTTGAATCCACGAGCATATCTCGGTGTAAGACGATTACACACTTGAATACTAAGGTTCTTGGCGAGCCTAGCATGTCTGACATGGCCTCGAACACGGACCGAAAGGTTAAGCATGAGTCATATAGTAGATATGATGCCCATTTGATGCTCGCCTTTGAAGCTACACCGACTCGCGTGATGATCGGACTTGGTGTAGTGGATTTGGTTCATGTAATCACCAAAAAGGCACGAGGGATGTCGTTTTGAGTGGGAGTTCATTTCTAATTTGGATTAGTAGAACTCAATTTATCATAAATTAAATCAAATTGAATTTGCATAATTTGTTGTAGTCATTGGCATTCGTTCACCACCTTATGCATAGTTGTAATTGAGATAATAGAACTATAGAATTCTGGATATATACTTTCTGTTGGTATCGTATTGTGTTGAGTGTCAATCTAAAGTTTAAAGTCCTATTGCAAACTTTCAGCAAAATTCTATTTACTCCGTAAAATTTAATAATTGGTATTAAATCGAGAGTAACAATTCCAGTGTTAGTATCTTAAGTATCATGTTTGCCTCCATGATTCTTGATTTAAACATCAAGTTTATCTAGGAGCTGAAAGAATTGTTTCAGAAACCATCATGTGTGGCAGATATAACGATATCTGAAACAATATTTTGGTTGCAATATGATAGAGTATAATATATGTTCTCATATTGGATGAGAATTTACGAAGGTTGGAGATGCTAGACATCCTAATCATCCAAAAGGGTTTTGGAAAGTAATGTTATACTCACGATTCGCCTTTATAAGCTACAGTAGCTTGATCATGAAAGTCGTCATGATAAGGGTGAATAGAAGATGTATGTAAAATGTTTACTACACTAAAAGATTACTAAAGAATGGATTTTGAAAGAATGCCGATCATTTTGATGATGGTGATCTACTTCAAAGTGCAAGTCCAAAGGTATTATTATTTGAATATACACGCTTTGGACTATGTGTCATGTGTATGGCGCCACTGTTGATGTTGATAGTTTCTTTTAAAAAGGAAAAGGAAATGCTGAAAGAGAATCTATAAAATATATTTGGCAGAAAAGAAAAGATTGGAAATATCCAATTTAGGTATATATATATGATATACATGTTATGGTTGTATTCTTTGCTTCTTAAACAATGTGGTTCTTGGGTATTGGATACCGAATTGGTTGGTATGAAATTTCATACGGAATGACGCAATTCATGAACCACAATGGCCTAAGTAACTAGCAAGAGAATATGTGATGATGTTCATCGAAAACAAACAAACCGTTGTTTGTATTTCTCGTTGACATCAAAGCTTGACTTCAAGATTTGTTTTAATAATTGTTATTTGAATCAGGTATTATAAGAACAAAGGTTGTTCAAATAATTACCGTATTCCATATAAGATGGATGATTTACAAATCTAGTTGAAGAAATCACATCCATAAAACTTAATGCTAAAATGTTGCAAGACAAATGATTGAAAGATCACTTATGAAGTGACATCGTTGTTTAAATTATATTGGAAAGAAAACATGAAGAATCTCCATATTCATGGATTTTTGGAGTCTTTGATTTGATCAAGTGACGCTTGTGAGACTTTCCACGTGATAATTAAAACTTCGTTCAAAGGCCAAAGAAGAACGAACGACTAAATTATTGGAATTTATACATATCGATGTATGTAGTCCATTATGTGTAGTCGTAAGCGATGGGTTTCAACTTCATATGCTTTCTCCAGAAATTTGAGTGAATGTTCACTTAATGAGAAAGAAGTATGAAATATTTTGAAAACGTTTCAAAGACTTTCAAGATGAAGTGGAAAATCATTGTAACAAGAAAAATAAATGAATTATGATTTGATCATAAAGGGATTTATTTGAGTTACAAGTGTAACAAGAAAATAAATGAATTATGATTTTATCATAAAGGGATTTATTTGAGTTGCAAGTTTAGCAAAACACCTAGATTTACATCTCCCGAAACACCATAGGAGTATGGAGTGTTTGAGATTTGTAATGAAACCTTGTGAGACATGGTTGGATCAAAGGTGTTATTTATAAAACTGCCATTATGTTTTAAAAGATTAAAGCTTTAGAGATTACCGCTTTTACCTTTGAAAAGAGCTCCATCTTGATCCGTTGAAATGACACCATGGGAGTTATGGTTTGGGGTAAACCCAAGTTGTCATTTCTTAAATTTTGGTATACTAAACATAAGTAAGATGTTTACAACCAAAGTCGGATGAGCATGTCTTTGTAGGTTATTTCGAATAACAATTGGTTATTCCTCCATAACACCGAGGACAAAAGGGTTTGTCGCTTGAAATGTAAAGTTTCTTGAAGAAGGAATTTTTCATAAATGTTAAGTGGGAGGACAATATAACTTTGATAAGGTTAACGAACCTTAGCTAAATGTGCTGAGTTGCGCAGCGCCGGAAATCGTTCTGGAGGCTGCCATAATGCTCATAGCTTATGTGCCTCAAAGGTTGTGGTCACGGAGGTCTAAAGTTCCTATTGAACCAAAAAAAGTCGGTTAAACAATCAAATGCTCAGATTTGAGAGTAAATCATTATTGTTTGACAATGATGAACCGAATACATACAAAGAAGCGATGATGGGCCCTGACTCCGTCAAATGGCTTGAAGCCATAAAATCCGTGATAGTTCCATATACGAGAAATCAAGTTTTGAACTTGGAAGACCCTCCGGAAAGGTGTAAAAACCTATCGGTCGTATTTGGATCTATAAATAAACAGACATGGATGTTTCACATCTATGAAATAGTCGACATGTCGTAAAGTATTTTATGACAATGTTCAAGGAGTTGACTATGACAAGATTTGATCTTTCATAGCGATATTTAGTCCGGACGGATTAAAGTAGCAACCACTACATATAATTTGGTATATGGTAGATGAATAAACAAAACAAAGTTCTTCTAATAGAATGGTTACCTAGGACGTGTACATGACACGGTCCAAAGGGTTTTGTTAAATTCAAAGGATGCTAAAAGGGCATGCAAACTTCAATGGTTGAAGTAAGCATCGCGGAGTTGGAATCTTCACCGTGATGAAACGGAGTTTTCATCAGGAGACGATGAAGATGCTTGCATTTGCAAGAAATTAAGTGGGAGCACTGAGACATATTTCTAATACATTATGTGCAGGACATCTTGTTGATTAGAAATGATGTATATTTTATTGACAAAGGTTAAGAATTTCATTTTGATGTAAGACTTAGGCAAAACCCGAATATTTAGCGTGAATGTCTATAGTGGATGTATGCGCCAATATGGTTGTTAAGCACATATATGAGATATTGAAGGAGTTCAATATAGAATCAACAAGAAAGCAGTTCTTATGCATGGAAAGGAATTGAATCAAGATTCAAGTGTATCGACACTTGATAAGTGAAACAAGATTCAAGTGCTTTGACACTTGATGAGTGCAATCACGAGAATGTTTTGATCAATCATACCATGATATGTACACATCCAGATATGTCCTATGCTCTAAGTGTTATGAGCATATACCGAATGAATCATAAAATGATCATTGGACGATAGTGAGGATATTCTTATGATCTTTTGGAAGAACTAAGAATATATTTGTGTAGAGGTGACAAACAATTACAAATAGTTCATTGTAAAGCGTTACATTGATACTAGTTTTGTCACAAGATACAAATTAAGTTTATCTCAATTTAAACTATGGGTGGCACAATGTAATGGAAAGGAGATTCCATGATGGATTTGGAAGAGTTCCAAAGTTAAGACATTGTGAATACTACAACAAAAGGCTAAGTATATGACTGCTATAGTAGCGACAAGGAGGAATTTGTGTCAAGTAGTTTGTTATCAAACTAAGGTGTGGTTATAGCGGCTAACACTAAAGATATATTGTATGACAATAGTATCGACGTGTTTTAACCCCAAGGAACTAAAGGTCTCACGAAAGACCAAATTTATACAATGCCATCTCATTGGAGAATGAGTGATGCGTGAAGACGCAAAGACATGCAAATACACACGGACTGAAGCGTCGATCCGTAGATTATGTTAACCACTTGCAATTGCGTATATGGAACACGAGAAGCCATAGGTGTTCAATACGCAGAGTTTTCAAACTAGATTATTGTCTCTAGTGCAAGTGGGAGATCAAGGAATATGCGAGAGGCAATAATAAAGTGGTTATTATCGTATTCCTATTTATGATAAATGTTTATTTTACATGCTATAATTGTATTAATACGGAAGCGTTAATACATGTGTGTTTAATAAACAAATAGAAAGTTCCTAGTTATGCCTCTCTTATAAACTAGCTCGTTGATTAACAAGATGATCAAGGTTTCCGATCATGGACATTGGATGTTGTTAATAACGGATCACAACATTAGTGTAATGATGTGATGAACATTCATCCAAAGTATAGCATTACGATCAAAGTCATTGAGTTTATATTGCTATAACAACTTACGAAGTGATCCTAATCCTTAGACCATGAGATCATGTCAATCACTAACACGGAAGAGTTTCTTGATAACATCAAACGTCACACCGTAGTGGTGATTATAAAGATGGGTTCGTAACTAATAAAGTGTTATGTTGAGGCCCATGGATCGAGAGTGGAATTTGTTCATCCCGATGACGGATAGATATACTGCCCTCTCGGTGATATCACATTGATTAGCTTGCAAGCAAGTGATTTGATCACTAGAATGTTATATCACGGAAGAGAAAAGAGTGCATGTCGATAACGAGATCAAACTAGGTATGGAGATACCGATGATCGAATCTCGGACATGTAATATATCATGAAACAAAGGGATTAAGATACTAGCATAAAAGGTTCCGACGATCACAAGAAAGTCATCGTTGAATGTGGGAGTAAGATGGGTCTCATCCCGCTTCGATTATTGATCCGAGAGGGTCTCGATCATGTCCACATTATTCATGAACCGTAGGGTGACACACTTAAGAGACAAGACATCAATTGAGCAACATCCAATTGGAGCAAAAGTTTCATGCCAAGGAATTTATTTCACTAGATACCAAAGCGGGTTTTTGAAATTGCATAAAGTACATAGTGGTTATGCATGTGAAATAGAATTCTAGCAAGGGGTTATTGAATGTTTGTCATTAAAGTAATTGAAAATTCTGAATAAAATAAAAGAGTTTTATTTAATGAGAGTTTGCATTAAATTTGGTGGAAATTTAATGGGAATTTGAGTGGGTTTTGAGTGGAGAAATTTGAAGGGCCATTTTGTGAGTGGAGTGTCCACCCACATGAATGTGGAAAGAGTGGGGCAGCCCCATGGCTGGGCGCATGGCCCCTTGGTGCCCCCTCTCCCTATAAAAGGAGCCCCCCTCCCTCTCTCTCACTCACACCTCCTCGTGAAGGATCTCTCCCCCTCTAGAATTTATCCCCCATGGTCTCGGACTAGCGAGATACATGTTTACGGTGGCTTTTCTGCAAGAAAGCGTTGTGCTTCCACTGCATCGCTGGAGCGAGGAGGCGGAGGTTGCTCGGTGCCTCGAGCGTGTGAAAGAGCCGCACGGATGCGCTTCTTGTTGCGGCGCTAGGACTTCCTCTCGATCTTGAGATCGGCAAGAGATCGTCTACATCAACCACGAGTTTGGACTCGTTAAGCTTTGTCGGTCTTCAAGGGTATGTTCTCTACGGATATACATCCGCCCGTTGTTTGTATCTAGTAGATAGATCTTGGTACATAGTTGTTCCCATCGTAGGAAATTTTTTGTTTTCTATGCTGCGAACCCTTCAATATGCCCTAACAATCTTATTCGATTACATGATAGAACTCATCCAATCCCTACCATCCCCAAGCCTACAACGGGGTATTACTCACTCATGGATGAGGGAAACATCGGTGGTTGATGGAGATGCATTGGTGATGATGATGGCGATGATCCTCTCCAAATTCCCTATCCTGGCAGGGTGCTAGAACGGAGTTTCTGGATCCGAATCTTGGTTTCTGGTGGCGGCGGCGGAGCGGAACTCTCTCTGGACTATCGAACCCCCTTGGTTTTTAGGTTGAAAGGCAACTTATAGGCACAGAGGGAGGCGAGAATCTGCCTGGGGTGGCCACACCCCCACTAGGCGCGGGGTCAGGTGGGCGCTGGTGGGTCCAGCCCCAGTGCCTCCCTCTGTCTCTTCTTCTGGATCCATGGATCTTCTGGTGAAATATAATTTTTGGCATATTTTCCGGAATTTTTCCTGATAGTTCATTTTCTACACAAAAACAAGACACCAAGGTAATTCTGATGAAAACAGCGTCATTCAGTGTTAGTTGTATCCAAATCACACAAGTTTAGAGAAGAAACAATAGCAAAGTGTTCGAGAAAGTAGATACGTTTTGGACGTATCAACTCCCCCAAGCTTAGCTTATTGCTTGTCCTCAAGCAATTTAGTTGAAAACCGAGTGCGATAAAAGAACTTTCACGAACACTTTGATTCATATGATGTAAATATTCTCAGCACAGCAGTAGATGCTTAGACAATTCATAATAAGGAGTATGCAACTAAGTCTACTCAATAGTCATTGCAAGATATGAAGATAAACCAACTCAATAATAATAAGTAGCATGAAACATAAACATAAGCAACATGGCAATGCTCATAATAAGGTATGATAGAGTGGTATCTCGCTTGCCTTTGTTTGAAGAGCACAATATAAATGCCAAGGCATCTCTGAAGTTCACATGAAGACTAGAGATAAAGATATTAGAGATACAAGCATCAAAGTCATGACATAGTTAACCAAGTTTTGGAACAAACACAAGAATGACAACTATGCTCTCAATAAGGTGCTCATAGAATAAGTGGTGACTCAACAAGGTTGTGAAAACGGTTTTGAAAGGTTTGAAAGGCTTCCCAATGCTGAAAGGAAGGTACTCATTAGATTTGATCTCTCATTGCCCCTATCATAGGAATCTTTGTGTGGTTAAGGTGAAAGTGAGGTCCACTCTGAATCATATGCTAGACAGACCATAGACTGGAAATCCCAAGTCCCTTGAGAACGAGGGTCGCTCCGCATGCTACTCAACTTTGGTCACCTGAAAGTTCTTGTCATTGTAAATACATGCATATCATCGAGAACGACCAACGGGGTATCCCTTGCACATGGTACAGGAGCTTTCCTATAACCAAAATGACAAGGCAAGCAGACAATGAGCATCTCAACAATCTTTTTATTTACCATATGCATAGCTTTTTATTGAGGACGCTTCATAGATGCTCATTATGGTGATGCTGTAAGTTTCCACCATGATTAAGCATGGCTTAGGCTAGCGGCCCAGGCGTTTCTATAACACAATGTATAAACTCCATGGACTCACAACCTCCCCTCTTATTTCACATCATCGACATCCGTAAACAAAAGAGCAAGGAATCAACTGGATGAGATATCCAAAAAGTGTTGAAAGCGTTCCTCGTGACAGCACGGTTCTGCTGACTCCTAGTATATAATTAGCAAGCATATAAATTTCATGGACTAGTCACAATGGTTCAGGATTATTAAGCGCAAGGAATAAAGTGTGCCATCAAGTTCGTGAGAGCTTTACTAACTAACTTTCTAAAAACAGACAGACATTTTATTTTGGAAGAAAACACGGCATATGGAATATGCACTGAAATAGCAAATGATGCTAATAGGTAGGTATGGTGGACACAGCTGGAAATATTGGTTTTGGGGATTTGGAAGCACATGTAGAGCATGTACTCAGTGCAAGTGAAGGCTAGCAATAGAAAGGGAGCGACAAACGAGAGAGCAATAGCTGTCATAATTATGCTTGCAACAAAACAGGACTAACTATGGCATGAAAGTGATACAAGAACTCTAAGGCAAAATAAATCATCGAGGCTTACTGACTATTGATTAGTCATATGCATGCGTGAGCATGTGCCAAGTCGATTCACATGAATAGTCAGAGGAGGATAACACAATATCATACCAAAGTATGAATAAAACAATGCAAGCAAACATTCATATGACATGCTATAAACTATTAGCAAGCTGGAGCTAATCATAGACAAGCAAGAACTACTAAGCATCCATAATGACATACACCTTACACAAACAGGCTAAGCATGCTCATAATGATGAGTATATGTACAAAAATGAAACAAATAGAGTTCGTTACCACCCTCTTACCACACCTCGAGTTGTCTTAATCTTCATTATTGCCCTTCACTTGTGTGACTTGAATAATTAACATGAGACCAAAATCCACTGAGGACGGCTGAACCCTACAAAGAACTCACAAAACCAAAGAAGAACAACAAATATTTTTGGTGTTTTCGATTTTTTATAAACAAGCAAACAAACTAAAACAAACCAAACCAAATAAAGCAAAATCTTTTTGGATTTTTTTCTTTAAGGTAAACCAAAGCAAAGAAACAAACCAAGAGAAACAACGAAAATATTTTTGGTATTTTTGGGTTTTTAGAGATAAGCAACAAAAACCAAAAAGAAAGCGAAACAATGGATATATAAAGAACCGACCGAACATGATATATATATATATATGAGTGTGATGTTGGTAAACCTCCCCCCAAGCTTAGGCTTTTGGCCTAAGTGGGGCTCAATCCCATGGTTCCCAAGTAGATGCATCTCCGTAGTAAGTCGAGGAAGCTCCCTCGTCCTGGTACGAGCTCGAGGCCTCCCCTGTGTAATACGCATGGGGGTCGTATGATGGTGCTTCCTCCTGATAGTGCCCGTGGAAGTTGAGAGAATGCATGTTGTCATCCATCTCTGCCTTCGAGCATGAACAAGGTCCCTAAGAAATACTGAACAAAGTGGTTTGGGGTAGAGGGGTCTCTCTCTTCCCCGTCAGTAAACAACATTCTATAAACCAAGTTCTCAAGAGTAGAGCTAGTGGTGACAAAATGGTGTGCTTTCATGGTAGCAAGATCAAGCCTTTGAGGAGCCAAAACTATATCATGTGGATCAACAACAATGTTCAAGGCAGCAGCAACATGAGTAGCAATAATTCCCCCATAAATGGGTCCCTTAGCAGCTAGACGACGAGCAATGAGAGAACCAAGATTATACTTATCCTCATTGTTGAGCGCAGCAGCTAAGAAGGCTAATTGATAGTTGGAAATATTACTAGTGTTCTCCCTAGCAAGAACACTGGTGGCAAGATAGTAGGCAAAATACCTGATGGTCGGAAGTTGAATGTTCTTTATCTTCCCTCGCTGAGCTCTACGGTCATCATCATTGGTTATTCCTCGGTAAAGCTCTAACAAATCAGCGGGTAGAGCTTGAATCTTCTTTGATGACCTAGTTGTAACAAGTCCAAGGGCCTTGCAAAATTTCTTTAATGTCATAGAATGAGCCTTGCCATAAATTTTGAAGGACACAGAAGGAATGAACAAACTATTAGTAAAGGAGAAACTCTCCAGAAATGTTTTAGTAAGCAGAGCATATTGTGCGCTCTCATCCTGCATGTAACTTGTTAGTCCAGCCCTCTGCACCAAAGTCATAAAATCATTAAGAATCCCAGTAGCTTGCAAGAAAGTTTGGCAAGGAAAGGCGGAGGGGTGCGCATCCCCTTCATCCACCTCGTCACCAAATCGCGGAGTGATGAGATCCTCATTGTATGAGGGTCTAGTACTGGTAGATGACCTTGGAAGCCTTGCCCTTCTAGGTGCATCACTCTCAAATATGTCACCAAAGGTGTGGTGGTCCATGACTTCCCTATTCTGAAAGTTTTAAACAACCATCAAACCAAGTGATTTCTAAGTTGATAAATGATGAGAAACTACTATAGGAACTTGCTAGAGGACTACACATGCATCAAAACAAAGTTTCTAAGAAAATAACAAGCATTCAAGCTCAAACAACCTGTCACCTATAGTAGCAAAATACTCAAGATACAATCTACCAATCACAAATCTAATTGGACAAGTGAAGGAGGCACATACCAAGGAACAATCCCTCCAAAAATCAGCACTTGAGATGGGCTGAACAAGGAGATAAAAAATCGCGAGCAAGAACAACAAGAACTCGAGCTTCAGCAAGTTTTTCGGTGTTTTTTGGGAGAGAGAAAGAAGGTGGCTTTGAGGAGGCAGCCTAGAGGGGCCCACCCCCAAGCGCCGCCACCTGGTAGGACGCGCCTACTAGGGGTCTGGTGTCCTGGGGTGGCCTCCTGGGTCACCTCAGGTGCCACTCTGCCCCTTTTTTCGAGGAAAAAATTATTTTGAATTTTCTGGGATTTTTCGGGAAACTTTATTTGGCCGATTTTCAGGGTATGAAAATTGATTTTCTCGCAGAAACAGTTTTTTTAGAAGAAGCAAAAGCAAACCAAAAGCAAAACTACATGAGCTCTAAGAAACTCAAACAATCAAACAACTAGCAAAACTACAGCTAAAGCAAATACTAAGAAGGAGAAAGGAAAAAGAAAGCAAGTATAACCATAGTGGAAACATTATTTTGTTCATTAAAATCCTTTTGTTAACAAGGTTGATCAAGTCTTGTTACCAAAACAATCTTATATGAGACAAAACTTTGCATTCCACAAGGTGATTATGTTACCTCATACTTGATAGCAATGGTCCCAATCATAATAGTTTCAAAATTTTCTTGTGGAATGGGACAATATATTTCTCCAACCTTGATGCCATCAATATTTTCAATGGAATTCAGGCAATATCTCTTAACAACCTTCTTGGGTAAATAGACAGTGTGTTATTTGTCATTAATATCGAATGTTACTTTTCCTTTATTACAATTGATGACATCACCTGCAGTATTAAGAAAAGGTCTCCCAAGAATAATATACATATTATCATCTTCAGGCATTTCAAGCACAACAAAATCAGTTAAGACCATGCAATTATGAGCAACTCGAATAGGAACATCCTCACATATACCAACAGGAATAGTAGTTGACTTATCATCCATTTACAAAGAAATATCAGTTGGTATCAACTTTTCTAGCTGGAGTCTCTTGTAGAGAGAAAAAGGCATAACACTAACTCCAGCTCCCAAATCACATAAAGCAGTTCTAACATAATTATTCTTAATAGAGCAAGGAATAGTTGGTATACCTGGATCACCCAGTTTCTTTGGAACCTTACCATTGAAGGAATAATTAGCAAGTAGAGTAGAAATCTCCTCATTAGGAATCTTCCTTTTATTAGAGACAATATCCTTCATATATACTTTGAATAAGGAGGCAACTTCATAGCATCAGTCAAAGGAATTTGCAATAATAAAGGTTTCATCCACTCACAAAACTTGTTGTAGTGTTCTTCCTCCTTTGACTTGTGTTTATTACCTGGAAAAGGCATAGGTTTCTGCACCCAAGGTTCTCTCTCTTTACCATGTTTATTAGCAATAAAATCCTCCTTTGTGTACCTAGTGTTCTTAGTGTGCTTCTCAGGTTCTTCCTCACCTTCCTCCTTATCAGAAGACTCATTTTTATCATTACCACTCTTAGTTTCAGCATCAGAGATAGATATACTATTAGGATCTACAGCAGGTTCAAGTGGTTCCTCAACTCTCTTATGTTTCTTTTTCTTCCTCTTACGAGGACTACCACTATCTTCACCTTGTTGAGAATCCTACTCTATTCTTTTAGGGAATCCTTCAGGATATAAAGGATCTTGAATAGCTATACCACTCCTAGTTCTAATTCCATAAGCATGTTTATCTCTTGAAGCATTAACTAGCATATCCTTTTGTACCTTAGAAAGTTGACCAAGTTGGGTTTGAACCATTTGAAAATGTTTACAAAGCATTTTAATATCATTAGAAGTTCTTTCCACAATATCTTTCAACTCATGGATAGCTCTAGAGTTTTCCAATAAATGATTCTGAACTTGTTTATTGAAATGACCTTGTTTAACAATAAAAATGTCAAATTCCTCTAAAAATTGATCAGGAGGCTTACCATAAGGAATATCACCTTCATAAAAGTGTTGGAGAGAGTGTACCTCAATAGTAGATGAGTGGGGAATTGGCTTGCATAATTCTTCTATAGGAGGTAGATTCTTCACATCGTCAACTCTAATACCTTTCTCCTTTAGACACTTCTTAGCTTCCTTCATCACTTCATCATTTAATTCAATAACTCCCCTCTTATTTGATGTTGGTTCTGGAATTGGTTCAGGAACAACTGGTTCAGGAGTAATAGGCTCAGGTGTATTTAGCTCAGTTGAAGTCCAATCATCATAATTCTTGCTTATCTTGGTCATTAATTCTTCATCATCTATAGGAGTCCTTTTCCTAAAAACACAAACAACGAAGCTATCTAGGTAGGTCCTAGAATCATCAGTTAGTTCATTATAATAAATATCAAGAAGCTCATTCTTAGGCAATGGACATCCGGGATGTGCATGAATCAAGGCACAGAACCTTGTCCATGACTCAGGCAATTTCTCTTCTTCTCCCTTTTTAAAATCAAAAAGTCTCTGCAAAGCAGGATGTCTAGCACTGGGAGGAAAATATTTCTGGAAGAAAGAAGCAATCAAGCAATCAGGGCTATCAACGGAACCAGGGGGTAATATATTAAACCAAGCCCTAGCTTCTCCTTTTTGTGAAAAAGGGAAGATCTTAGCAACAAAGTACTTGCGCATCTTAAAATCATCAGAGAATAAAGCACTCATAGTAGAAAGCTCATTCATATGAGCCACATCACTCTCATTTTCAGTCCCACAAAAAGGTTCTTTCTCAACAATATCTAAATAAGATAAATCAAGAGAGAAATCATAATCTTTATCTTTAATATCTATGGGAGAAGTGGCAAACTTAGGATCAGAGGACAACTTAGGCATAATAGTACGTCTAGCAAGGATACTCTTAATAGCACTAGTACCACGTGTGTTTCGGCACTCTTCAACAAAATCATCGGTGAACTCAATGTAACCTTCATTAATATCATAACTCTCACTAGCCTCAGGTGAGCTAACAGGTGTAACAGTGTCTTTACTAGGAGTTTAGGTATTTCCTAGACCAGCCATAGTAGCATCTAGAAAAAGACCTAATGATCCACTCGCATCAAGCACAATAGAAGTAACATCATGAGTATCAAAAGCAGTTTCAGACTCAGCAGTAGTAGCAGTGTGTGTAGCATGAGTATGTGGTGGTGGTGTGACAAGCTTACTTATAACAGACGGTGAATCAAGAGCAGCAGAGGTGTTCAGTACTGTACCTCTTCTTGTAGTGGATGGTAAATAGGGAACTTTCCATCACGAGACTTCCCCATGATGAAAGGAGTAGAAGTGAACAATAATATATCCAAGTGAACTTACAAATAAAGCTATGCTCCCCGCCAACGGCGCCAGAAAATAGTATTGATGACCCACAAGTATAGGGGATCGCAACAGTCTTCGCGGGTAGTATTACCCAATTTATTGATTCGACACAAGGGGAGCCAAAGAATACTTGCAAGCCTTAACAACTGAGTTGTCAGTTCAGCTGCACCTGGAAATAGTTCTTGCTCATAGAAGTTTATCAGTAGCAACAGCAAATCAATAGCAACAACAACAGTGAAACAAGAGCAATAGTAATAGTAACGGTAATAGTAGGATTCGAGTGCGGTAGGCATAGGGATGGACGGGTGTTGCATGGACGAGTCTAAACATGTAACCTTAAGATCTTGGGCATTGGAAATAAATAATAACAAGCATCCAAGTACTAAACAATCCTAGGCATGTGCCCCAAATATAGTCATACGTGCTCGCAATGAGAACATGCACAACATTTTCTGTCCAGCCAGCCCATGGCAGAGGGGCCTCTAGGGAACTACTGGCAATTAAGGTGCTCCTTTTAATAGAGCACCGGATCAAAGCATTAACACTCTGTGAACACATGTGATCCTCCCACCACAACCATCCCCTCCGGTTGTCCCAATTATTGTCACTTTGGGGCCTTTGGATTCGGACAATGATATGTATACACAACTTGCAGATAAGATCACAAACAATACTATCATAATGATTCAATAATAAGTTCAGATCTGAGATCATGGCACTCGGGCCCTAGTGACAAGCATTAAGCACAACAAGTTGCAACAAAGTCAAATAGCACAAGATAAACTAGGCATTATGCCCTAACAACCTTATTCGATTACATGATAGAACTCATCCAATCCCTACCATCCCCAAGCCTACAATGGGGGATTACTCACTCATGGATGAGGGAAACATCGGTGGTTGATGGAGATGTGTTGGTGATGACAATGGCGATGATCCTCTCCAAATTCTCTGTCCCAGCAGGTTGCCAGAACGGAGTTTCTGGTTCCGAATCTTGGTTTCTGGTGGCGGCGGCGGAGCGGAACTCTCTCTGGAAAACTATCGACCCCCCCTCGGTTTTTAGGTCGAAAGGCAACTTATAGGCGCAGAGGGAGGCGAGGCTGGGGTGTACACCCCACCAGGTAGCGGTCGTGGGCCTGGGGTGGGTCTGGGCCCCCCAGGCCCCCCCTCCGTCTCTTCTTCTGGTTCCATGGATCTTCTGGTGAAATATAATTTTTGTCATATTTTCCGGGATTTTTCCTGATAGTTCATTTTCTACACAAAAACAAGACACCAAGGTAATTCTGCTGAAAACAACGTCAGTCCGTGTTAGTTGTATCCAAATGTAGCACCCCGGTAAATCGACTACTAGAAAATTGTTGTTATTTATACTCTGTGCATCATCATGACTTCATCATGCATATGTCCGTCTAAAACCATTTTTGAAAATCCTATTTTTTCTTCTAAGATATTCCTCTCCTTATTTCAAACCAAAATCCTAGATCTGTCCAGATCTTTTATTAACCTAAAAACTATTTGAAAATATTATATAATATAAAACAAATAAAATATTTTGTAATAGGGGAGGCAGCCACAGGCTAGGCCCGAAAGCCCAGCCCGCAACCACCTACTACCCCGATAAAATCATAGCCCTAGATCGATACCCAAACCCTAGATAAACAAAACCCTAACCTAAATTCTAATCCTACCCTAGCCCCTACTCCCTCACCCCGCGGCCCCACACATCCACACCGTAGCGCCGCAGCAGCCGCACGGCACACATCGCGGCACTACGCGACTTGCACGTGAGCCTAGTGCCTCCCCGGCCACTTCCCACATTCCTAGCCCCACCCGCATGCCCCACGTGAGGCCCCACTCGACCTCGTCCTCTCCCTCGATTCCTACCGCACCAGCCGACCCCCTCTTCCCCGACGCCCCCGAGCGCCGCCAGCTCCATCGTCGCCCTACCGCCAGGTCCCTCCGCCTTCCCTTCCGCCGGCCACGACCTCACCATGCCGCCACTCCCAGACAAGCTCCCCAAGCTCCTCCCCCATCCGCTCTCGGCGCGGCCCCGCGCCGTGTTGGGGATATGCTATATGGGTATCCTCATAGCATGTCACTTATCCGGATAACCCGGGTGGCCCATAGTCGGTAGCACGGCCTATGGCCTGCTGGGCGGCCCAGTTAGATGGATCCAGAAGGGAGGCCCATGCCGGATAAAGGAAGGCTACAGTGGAGTCACCAACGTACCTGGAGCCTTGGAGTGCAAGATACACAAGACTAGTAATAGACAGTGTAGGACTCAGAGCTTTGTCCGCTAGGACTTTTCCCTAACTCTAGGACTGGCGACTATATAAGTCGGGCCTATGTGAGCCTTTAGGGCACGATAACTTAGACTCTCTAGTCACCGCAATGTGAACCAATCCTTAACTCAGTATTGCCCTTATAGTGATTTATAGCAGGGTAGGATTCCGCCACCGTTGGGATCTCGAACCGGTAAGCCGTGTTACCGCACTCAACCGTCCGCCTTACCCCACGTCTCTAAACACGCACTGTGAGGACCCCTCCATGATGTACTCGTCGGCAATACCACGACAGTTGGCGCCCACCGTGGGGCAAGAGGCGCTTCAGGCTCTTCAGCGGGCGAGGACCAATATCTTCACGGGAATCGGCGAAACCGTAGCCATCGGTCGCGTTCTCTTCTCCGACAACGTTCCGATTGTCCCTCCTGACGAGTTCTGGATCCCGGCGAAGACGAACCCTACGTGGTGTTCGATCGTTCCTATCGGAGACATCCACCTCTTAATCGGCGAAACTGACTCGGGCACTAGTTCCGTGGGAGTCGGAGGAGCATCAAGACCCGCATGGACCGCCTACGGGCTGGATACGTTCGCGGAAGGATCGATGTCGGATCTCTCTTCGGAGTTTGCCGGCAAAGATCGGAAAGCATCAAGACCAGCATGCACCGCCTACGGGCAGGGTACGTTCGCGGAAGGATCGATGTCAGATCTCTCCCCGGAGTTTGCCGGCAAAGATCGGAAAAATTCAAGGCCCACCCAAACCGCCCCTGTGCAGGTTATAAAGGTGGAAGATCACTGCAAATCCGTCGGCTTCATCCGTGCGACTAGACAACAGAGATCCAAGTTCGTCGGCGTGGTTACCATCTTCGATCTGGCGCGCTGCGTTCAGAGAGAGGGCGAAAACCCCCGCGATTACCTGGCCAGGTGGCTCCGTATATGAGCCGATCTGGCCCACTACCCTGATAATAACGCTTTATATCACTTCGTGGAAGGACTGGACCGTGGCACACTTCTCCGACATTCTCTAAGACGGCAGAAGGCAACATGACGCCTTACCCTCGAAGAGATGATGAGCACCGTCAACAACTACACGGAAGCTGACGCAGCAGCCCAGATGAAGCTTGCGCTCAGAGACGGAGAACCTCTGATTCAGCAGCCGCCGCCACCGCCTCCTGCCACCATCGTCGCAGCAGCACCACCACCTCCAGTCATTGTCGAGGTCGTTGCACCTCCACCGCCCGTCATCGAGGAAGTCCTGGCACCCTTCGACTCTGTCATTGACGCGCTTTATGCTGATTTCAGTGCAGATTCAGAGATAGACTTTAGTCCAGAAGAGCTAGACTCTGCTATGCAGGAGATGGAGGAGGAGTACTCGCGCGACGAGCAAGCCAACAGCGTCGTCACGTCCCGAGGGGTGTTCGTCACCATTGGGACAGCGATGGATGAAGATCAACCCGGACGAGCTCCGCCGCTACTGGAAAAGGAAGGGCCACTTATTGGCCGACGATGATCGTGCAAAGTCATGCCTCCTCCGCTAACCCAAAGGCAGAGCTTACAGTGAACTCGGCACCGCCCGATCAACAACAACACCGCAAACTTGCCGCCTCCAGATCTACGCAGCCCAAGTTACTCTGATAGAGTGATGTACGGCTATCTCCTCGTCGAGCCACTGACCATTGTTCATATCCGGAACGTGACCCAGCTTGACGAGAAGCGCCAGCAGCTGCTAGAGGAAGCGCAGGCCATCGCGGAGCAAGGCGCTAAGCTAAATCGAGATCTGGTCAACGTGCAGAAGTCCATAGAGAAATCTAGAGCAATGGAGGCCGAGTACAAGACTTTACTGCAGCAGCAGAAGGCTAAGAAAGCTCGCGCGCCATCAACGACTCGTACCTGCAAGGCGCAACCTAGGTGTCGGGGGTTAACCTCGGTAGGTCGAGACGGGAAAGACAGAGGTACTGCCCCGTCTGGTTCCGGTTGCGGCTTCAGGTCGGCGAATCATGGATATGTCGGCCGATGAACGGAGGCAAGAAGCCCATGTAGGTATCAAGTAGTTACCGGCCGAGTTAATGAGAAAATCGGCCGGGTTACCCAAATGATCTTCATGCGGTGAGGAACGAGCCGAGTAACACAAGGTAAGGCCGAGTGATAATAAGCTTGCGAGAAGGAGAAGCCTGTGGTCAAAGTATATGCAGGCTAGAAGGAATCGAGCAGGCCAAGCACAAGAGACAAGGATGCCTGGCGTCGGAGGCGAAGGAGGTCACGGAGGTGACAGTCCTGGAGCCCGAGGCACGCAGGAGGGGCCACTGGAGCCTTGCCGTCATTAGAAGGGCGACAGGGAAAGGAGGCCGCCGAACTACTATTTTGGGACAAGCATATTCCACGAATATGCTTGCCTCGTCAGCCCTAAGGGCACCCAAGGCACCCCTTTATAAGGGGAGGTTTGGACCCTGAGGGGAGGATCGATTCAAGGAGCACCGTTAGGCTGGGGAGATTCACATTGTCCCCCTGTAAACAGCTCAAGGAGCACTTGTAACCCATCAAGAGAGAAATAAAGTTCATCACTTTGGCAGCTTGAGTGTAAAGACAGTTGCATCTTCCTCCCCGATCCCACTAGCATCCATTGGCCCCATACTTTAGCCTACCCATGGCATCCGCCGTGCCACCACCACGGTTGGCGCCCAGTGGGGCCAGCGGTGCTAGCTGGAGTTGTGATCCGGACGGGAAACTTCATCAACACCGGCGAGCGCGTTGTTTCTGGCTTGGTCCAGAGATTTGGTCTCTGCGACTATGTCAGAGACAATGCAGGGAGCTTCAGGGGAACCCCCCCCCCCGCGCAACGGGATCTTCATTGGCCTGGGCGAGCACAGGGTCTACGTCGGCGTCGACATCACCGGCATTTATCCTCACCAGGTTGTTGTTGCAGGGGAACCACCTCGAAGCGCGGCAAGTTGTCCATCAGGAGAGCATCTGGCAGGCAGCGTCGAGGTGATGGTCGCAGCAGGGACTCAAGCAGGAGCAGCATTAGCCGTGGCAAGCAGAGAACCCGCCGCAGGCGCACAGGGTCCGCCCAAGCAGATCGCACTGCAAACCGCCGAGGTAATTCCGCCAGTGACAAACCTGGCCGAGCTACATGACACCACCCCAAAGGCACCAAGAGTGAGAGGACCACCTCTGGAAAGACCAGAGAACATTCTTCAGGCAACTATAGAGAACTTAACCACACCAGAAGCGCGATACTTGATCCGCAAATGCTCAGCAGAGTTAGAGAAACCAGGCGAAGGTCGGTAGAGGCCAAAAAGTATCACCAAGGGAATCTTGAACAGACCCCGAGAGTATGCAAAAGCTAATAAGTTGATATCGCACCGGGTGGACGAACTGAGATTAAGAGGAAAGAACCTCATGAATGATATTAACAAAGAGCATGAAGCTCACATAGCCGAATCGAGCGATTTGGGTTTGCCGAGGCTGATACCCGGCGAAAAACTCCGAGGCGGCAAATGCCGCACATTGGAATTAGAGGGTTAACAGGGAAGCTCGCAGAAGCAACAAGAAAGAGTGAATGAGCTGGTGATCGCGAACCAGCAAAATGAGGAAATGCTCAGAGCTAACCCGGCAAGACCAGGGCTTCACGGATGGTTCATTCGGGGAAGCACACCTTTGCTCTTGGCAATGCATCTTCACCGAAACAACGCTTAGAAAAGAAAAGCAGTAACCTCAGGAAGAGGAACAAACAAATTGTTCCATATGACCCGCAATAGCTGGAAAGGCGAATGAGAACGAGGCAATGCAAGCCGAGGTAATAGTGGGAGAGAAACCACGGGTATGGAAAAGGGCGGCGCCGAGGTAATGGGGAGCACGGCAGAAAGAACCAAGAGACAATCATGAAAACCAAACCCGGCGAAGTAAGGAGAAGTGCCTCTCAACCCAACCAAGACATGAGCCTCGGCAGAGAGAAGTGAGGCCAGCTCGCTATAATCGGATGAATGAAAGGTATAATGATGGATATTCCGAGGTAGAATACGCAAACCAGGTGGAGACAATCACTATGGGATGCGTGGATAGAATCTGCATGCAGATTTGCCGCCAAGTGACGCAAGAGTAAAATTGGATCGGCTATACCGGTCCGAGCTATTGGAAGAGCAAGGTCCACCAGGCATGTTTTGGACCATGGATCATGGGCGAACCACCAGTGCCAAATTTTCGTTAGCGAGAGGCACAAAACGCATAATGGAAGTACCAAGCCACAAGACTGGTTGATTGATTATGCCACCGCTGTGAAGATAGCGGGTGGCAACCTAAGATGGGTCAGCGGTATGTCCCACAGATGTTGGAAGGACCAGCCAGGTATGGTTGAATAATCAATCACCGGCAAGATTAACCGCTGGTTAGATTTCAAGAAATGTTCATAGCAACTTTACCAAAGACATACAAGAGACCGAATAGACCACAAAGAACTAGCCATGTGCAAGCAGAGGCCGAATGAAACAGATAGAGTTTTAACTCGATGGTGTAACTGAGAAATTCATGTGAGGAGTTATCGAATCGCAAGCAATCGCTTGGTTCAAAAGGCTGCCGTTATGCCGTGTTGTGTGGCGCCGCAGAGATATGCCAACCACCTGGCGTAAACTATCGTAATAGCGGACTCCTATGCATTGGGTGACCCAACCCAACCGGAGTTAATGTCGGCAGATCATCGTGAACAACAAGACCAATACACGAGAGAATTGGCCGGGTCATCCAGGCGTGATTTCAGAGGAAGAAGAGAAGAGAGGCCGGATTATAGGTATAATTCAGCCCAGGTGGCGACTGTAGCACAAGATCAGCCGAGTCACGGAGCACCTCAACGACAGAAAAATGGACCTCAACAGTGGACCTCAAGGAATGAGGGAAAGAGGCAATGGACCCCAGAGCAAAAGAAGCAATGGCAAGAGAAGCCGAAGTATACGTTCGAATCCATGTTGGATCAGCCGTGTAAATTTCACACATCAAACCCATCCAGACCAGCCAATCATACAACCCGCAATGTGCGATGAAAATGCGATGGGGAACCCGGCAGAGTTCAGGCTCCCCATCGGTGCAATGACATCGATCGCAGCTTAATCGGAGCAAATACACAAGCGATGCTACCGCCCCTCCCGAGGTACGATAACTCGGATCAAGGGATGCAGCATCAAGTAATGAACCAGGGGCGGAAGGATAAATCCGCAAATCCGGACGAATGATTACAGGGAACATCACGGCCTTATTGTGTGTTCACGATGTAACAACAAGATAAGCAGAGTGTGCAGCGCCGGCATATGGAAGTGAATGCAGTTGTACCAGCAGTGCCAAGATACCAGCCATGGTCTGATCAGGAGATGACCTGGAGCATGAAAGACCACCCCAGAATAATGCCGAGTCCAGGATCATATGCACTTGTGTTGGATCCGACGTTTGTGGGACCAAGCATCAATGTGAAATTCTCAAAAGTACTCATCGACAATGGAAGCAGTATCAACATCATGTACAAAGATACCATGCATAAGCTCGGAATATCACAGAATATGCTACAGTCCACGAGGACAACTTTCCATGGGATAGTGCCAGGGCTTTCATGTGAGCCCATCGGTAAAGTCCGAGTGGACGTGTTATTCGGTACCAGAGATAACTGCAGAGCAGAAAATTTAGAATTTGAGGTGGTCGATCTGGAAAGTTGTTATCATGCTCTACTCGGACGGCCCGCACTGGCCAAATTTATGAGCAGCTGTCATATAGGTTATCTAAAGATGAAGTTACCCGGACCACAAGGGTGATAATTGATAGGGATTACAAGAAGTCGATGGAGTGCCTCGCCGGGTCAAATTTGCCGAGTCATTGGTTATAGCAAGAGAAAAGAAAAGGATTCAGAGGTAGCAGCCCTCGCACAACAAGCGCTTACATGCTCAAGACGCCAACCCTCATGGTGTTTCTTTTCAACCGACCAAAGAGACGAAGAAATTTCAGATTGATGAGCAATTCCCCAGAGCGCATCATTATTGGTGCAGGCCTTGACGCTAAATAGGAAGGCGAGCTCACCAACTTCCTCCGTGAGAATCGGGACATATTTGCATGGTCAACTCAAGATCCGCAAGGTGCGAGGAGTTGGCCGAGCACTCTTTAAACGCCGTGCCGGAGCACGGCCGGTGAAGCAACCTCTCCGCCGTCTTCAAGACAGGAGAAAAGTAATAGGGGATGAAATAGCTCGGCCGCAGCCGGGTTCATCATGGAGGTGCTATATCCGGATTGGTTATCAAATCCGGTGCTAGTAGAAAAGAAAAGATGACCCCAATGTAACCATTGTGTGGCGAATGTATCGACTACACTAACTCGAACAAGGCGGTCCGAAAGATCCTTTTCCATTGCCTAGAATAGACCAAGTCATTGACTCAACTGGTTGGAGTTGTTATCATTTGTAGACGCGTATTCGTTTCCAGATACCGTTAAATCCCGATCAAATAAAGATGCATTTATTACCCCGCACGGGCTTATTGTTATCGCACAATGCCATTCGCCTGCGAAATGCAGAGCAACGTATCAAAGGTGCATGCAAAATGCCTACATGATCGATAGGAAAATGTACAAGTATATGTGGATGATGTAGTCATCAAAACTAAGAGAGCAGAACTTGCTAGAAGATATACGCAAACTTTCGCGAACCCGAGAAGGTTCGAATGAAACTTAATCAGAGAAATGCACATTTGGCGCGGCAGAAGCTACTCGGTTCCTTGTGTCCAAATGAGGTATCGAGGCTAATCCAACGAAGATAAGAGCAATAGAAAGAATGGAATTGCCGAGATGTTTGAACGATGTACAAAAATTCATGGGCTGCCTGGCCTCGCTTAGTCGATTTGTATGTCGGCTAGGAGAAAAGGTGTAACTACCTCGGTGAACTACGCTCCTAGATACAAGCCTGGATGAGTGATAGTGGTTGAAATAGTACGGTGGGGCCCCAAAAGCCACTCACTGGTAGTCCTTTCAGACGTCCCAACCACTACCCTCTCAACGGGACTCAGACGGGCGCGTAGTCGGCAGGCGAAGGGATCAACTACGTACACAAGTGGGTATGTACGCAAGCCACCATACAAGAGTACATCAAAGCCATACCATCTAGAAAGAAAGGAAATATACCAACGCCATACGGCAAGATTCAAATGACCTAGATAGATCTATATTTTAGGATAACTCCTCATACAACACACATCAGAGTATCATGCGGAAGGGGCAAACAGAATCCGAGTACGGATAAGAAGCAAATCGGCATAAGATGCCATGGAAAATAAGCACATCCCAACTACAGGTCTCACGGATCCCCGTTCCCGGAATCTCTACACCGTACGATCGTTGCCCACATCTTCGGCTTCTTCCACCCAAAGATCACCGAGAAGGTACCGCTCATCCGAATCAAGAATTTATCGTGAGACCCTAAGGGTACTCAGCAAGTCTTAATGCCTCTAAAGGGACACAACTGGGTGACGAATTGCAGCAAAAGATAAACCCTAGCAATTCTACAGATAACGCTAACCATCCGCCTAACCAATGATAGACGGATGTCCGTGAATTAAGAACAACAGTTATAATGGTAATCTCATCCGATCCATCCTCCTCCTCGCTACCAACAAGGAAGCGACGAACAACCCCCATCCGCTGGCAATTTTATGAACCATTCCGTGAGTGTTGCACTATTTACTAGTCAAGTTACTTAGTCGATTAAAGGTACTTTAGTTATGCTTGTCTATGATCGAGAAACTGCTCCAAGTCGTCCATATCCGGACACGGCTTTGAAAGTTTTACCCGCCGGTGCACCAATAGCAACACACGCCGATCAACCTCGAAAACCAAATCAAAACCCAACGAGGCTTTCACGACCGAACAATCACAGATTCAGAAATATTTCAGGGGCCACCCTTGAAGTACACCAACGGCAAGCAAGCTCGAGACGGACTCAAGGTTGTGGGGACGGCCAGAACGATCGGGAACCCAAAACTGGGCTTGTCGACACCATGAATCGTGCCACGATCCTAACAAGATGTGCTCCTCGCACAATTTAAATTCAGAAAGCATGGCATAGGTGCAGGATAGTAAATAAAACCTCAAACTAGTTTGTGGCCCCGAAATAAGACGGAATCAAGCTCGCCTGTGGGGGTCCCATATACCTCCCGGATGTGGATAGCGCGATAAATCAAGGAACAGGAATCAAGTACTCGGGGTCTTACGGACACAAGTGAGCAGGAAAACCAAATAGCAGATGTTGCTCACCGTGCCACTTTCTTTAGTTATCCCGAACTACTCAAAGTTAAGTTGTTTAAGTACCTCATTATCCATCGACTCACAAACCCTACACATGTGTTCTACCACCGCTTGAGGCTCAAACAACTCCTATAGTAGGGGCTCATGGGATGGAGGAAACAAGCTTGGTGGGGTTTAAAAGTAAAGGCAATGCATACTTGGGATTCATCTTAATGCAATCGCGACTCAATGATGCAAGAATAAGATAGAGGCAATAGGTACTGTATGTATGCAAGCATGTGGAAGTGCTTGCCTGGTATCTCAGTTGAAGCAAGGGACGGATCTGGGTAGTGCTCCTGGTTCTCTTGATACAACCCCTACTCAGTGTCTATCCGAGAAAAACCAAACAAACAAGGCCAACATGAATATAGAGCACAAGCATATGAATAAGATGCGTCAAACAAACAATCATGCCATGATGAATGATGCACAATTTACATGGCAAGAAAGGTAGCATGGCATGGTGAGGTGTGGAGAACAAGAAAGTAACATTTAATTGGGTTTTAGTCACATTTTGTTGTCATAACAGTTGTTGTTCACTATATTTTTATATGATGCATGCTGCAATTTAAGTCACGGATAGCATAAACAGAAAGGTCTCGTCGAGCTGATCAATTTAGACATATCATTTGCTAAATTTGGAGTTTTAAAACAAAAGTTATTAAATTATTAAATTCTAGTGGCAATTGATGTAATTTAAACAAACTTGGAATTTTAGTTGTGCAAAAGTCAAAAAGGATGGCATATTTGAATTCCTGGCATTTTCCTGATATTCAAACATATATCATTTGTATTATTTGGAATTTGGAATTTAAATTTATTTTAAGTCAAAATTAATTAATTAGGGTCAAAGTCAAAGGTTTGACTAGATAGGGTCAAACTTGGTCAAACTCAGAAACATGGTTGAATTCATATTTGAAAAACATTCACTTTTCATTTTGGAAGTTTTATCAAATTCAAATTATTTCAAAAGATATGGATTTATTTAGATTTAACCATTTTCTGAATTTTATTTGGTTCAAAATTCTGTCTTTCTTTCTCACCAGAGCTTCCTACCTCGGCGATGAGGGGCAGAGGAATAGGTCACAGGCGCTGGCGGACTGCCCAGGCTTAGTTAGCCTGCCGCATTGTCGTGCGGGCCCGAAGGTGTCTCCCCCACGTGACGAGGCCGTGTGGGTGGACCGGCCAATGGGTAGGAGGCGGTTTGAGGCCTGGTTGCTGGAGGGTTTTCGCTAAAATGTCGTCTTGGTGACAGGTGGCAATCGGGTTAGGGGATCAGCGCGAATCGAATCTCGAGGGGTTTTCGCAAAACTCACGCTCTTTCTCGATGACGCCGCTCAACCCATTGTTCCTGGCGACGAAGCTTTTCCGGTGAGGATGGCGGTTGCGGCGCGGTGGGCCTGCACTACCAAAACGAAAAACGAGGGGTGGCTACAGCCACAGATCTTACAAAGAGGGTCGCCGGCTGCTAGCGGGAGAAAGGGCGTCCGGGAACAGAGGGGAGGAACGCCGGTCTGGCTTTGCCATGGAGCGAATCGTCGGGAGCCCTACAACCTGGCGCTTAGGCAGCGGAGAGGGGGCAAACAGTAGGGCTTGGGGAGAACTTACCTCGGCCAATTCCACCGAATCGAGGCAGGAGGTGGGCGAGGGAAACGGCGTCGCTCGGGTAGAGGGGCGAAGAGAGGCTCGAGGACCGCCGGAAGAGGACGTGGTCGCCGCCCAGCGGCTCGGCTCATCAGCGGACACGGCTTCGGACGAGGTGCCGACGCTGGAGCACCCGCAGTGGCGGTGGCAGACGGGCGCGACAGACACGGAAAGGACAGGTGAGCAAGGCGAGGCTCAAGGTCGAGTTGGACTCCACCGGAGGTGGAGGCACTCCCGGTGGCGCCGGCTTGCTCGGACGCTCAGAGCGACGGGCTCGACAGCGGACAAGCACGGGAAAACGGAGGGGAGCAGGAAACCTCGGCACCAGGAAAACAGCTAGGGTTCGGGCCTCGACTGGGGATAAGAAGAGGAGGAGGGTGACGATGACGGCGAAGGATGGCCACCGCCGCTGCCTCGCTTTCCGCTTTGCCGGGCGAGCGATCGACTCGGGAAGGAAGAAGAACAGATGACGGCGGTTGCATGGCTGTGGAGCGGGCAAGCTCGATGGGCGGGGTGTTTCTGATGGGGTGCTACTGCCGGTGGGCTGCTGTGTTTGTCCTCTCTCTTTTATTTCCTTTTTCTCTTTTGTTTTGTTTGATTTGTTTGTGTGATTTCTATTTCAAATACAAACTAGCTACTGATTTCAAATTCTTTTGAATCTGGCACAGGAGATTTGAAAGAGAGGGAGGCCTGACTAAGAGGAGGGAAAGAGGGGGCCACTTGGGTTGAGATAGAAGGGGAGGGTAGAAAGGTTTTGGTTTTGGAGGAAGGTGTAGATTAGTTGTTTGTTTAAGCTAGAAGGAAGAGGTGGCATGGGTAGGTTTTTGGGTTTACTAAAAGAGGTAAGAAAGATGGAGGGGGGGTACTTAGGCTTAAACAAGCATGCTACAAACTATACTTAGCAAGATCAAGCAAGGAAAGAGGAAGAGAGAGATGGCCAAGGTGATGATGTGGTCCCTTTTTGGCCCATGCATGATCCAAGCAAAGATCAAGCAAGATCCAAAAGAGAGGGGGAGTTTAGAGGTTGCATGCCACATTAGCACAAGTGTGTGCATGGGACATGGGGTAGGGTTTTAGCTAAAGGATGAAGAGAGAGAGAAGATAAGGAGAAGCAAACTACAAGCCAACACATGATTAACCAAAGGAAGATGATCCAACTAGAATTCAAATAAAACCAAATACTAGAATAGGTGGCACTTGCATGGCCCATGCAACATAATTGATGCCCAATGGTTATATTGTGAAAACAACATTATTTCATGTGGCTTTAATCCTTGCATTCCCAAAAAGTGGGCAAAGGCCAAGCAAAAGATGATGGGTGGATCCAACCAACAACATGAGCTAGAGATAAACCAATTAAAATGCCAAGCTCATATTAATTGGATGGTGGAATTAAAAGGTGGTGAAAGATAAGGTGGTGGATTCAAAAAGAGAGATGCCCCCAACTCAACTTGGGCATGTAACAATTTATTAAGACCCAAATACAATATCAAGAGGCAACTACAAATAATCATGCACATGAGATAAGAACCAAACAATAAAGGGTTTTGTATGATGCTCAAATGCAAGGTGGTATGATGGTATGAGCATGATATGATGATGATGCAACAATTATATGTTGGAAGTGGCCCATTTTATTATTATGACATGTAGCATACCCCACTAAACAGGAATCTCGCCCCGAGATTCTAGGAAGAAGAAGAAGACACAAAGAGAGAAGGATGGTTGGCACGGAGTTCATCTTCACGCTCCCATGTTGCTTCATCAACAGAATGGTGTGACCACTGCACCTTGCAAAACTTGATGGACTTGTTCCGCGTCCTTCGTTCTGCGGTCTCAAGGATTTTGGTGGGGTGTTCCTGATAAGAGAGATCTTCTTGGAGGTCGATTAGCTCATGATCCACGGTCTTGCCGGGATCTTTGAAGCACTTCTTGAGCTGAGAGATGTGGAAAACATCATGGACTTTGAGTTTTTCCGGAAGCTCAAGTGCATAAGAAACTTCCCCTCTTCTACCACGTATCTTGAAAGGACCGATGTACCTAGGAGCCAACTTTCCTTTGATACCGAAGCGGTGTGTTCCTCTCATGGGAGTGACACGAAGGTAGACGAGATCACCAGGCATATACCATATCTGTGCTTCTGTCATAGTTGCTCTTCCGACGACTTTGAGCAATCTTCGTGTTCTCCAGAATGATATGCACCTTCTCCGCTGGGTTACAATGTCAGGCCAAACCAGATTCTTTCTCCCGCACTGACCAACCAATCGGAGTTCTCGCACTTGCGACCATAGAGAGCCTCGAATGGTGCCATCTTCGCACTCTTCCGAAGCTGTTGTTGTAGGAGAATTTAGCATATGGAAGGCATTCCTCCCACTTCATGCCAAAAGAGATGACGCAAGCTCTAAGCATATCCTCCAGAATCTGATTGATCCTCTCCACTTGTCCTTGTGACTGAGGGTGGTAAGCAGTGCTGAAGTTCAACTTTGTTCCCAAAGCTTTTTGGAAACTCTCCCAGAACTTTGAGGTGAAGATGCTCCCACGGTCTGAACTGATTTCAAGTGGAACCCCATACAAAGAGACAATCCTGTTGATATAGAGCTCAGCCAACTGAATTCCAGAAATTGTTTCCTTGACTGGGAAGAAGTGAGCCACTTTAGAAAGCCTGTCGATGACAACAAAGATTGCATTGTTGCTTCTCACGACCTTGGAAAGCCAAAGTGATGAAGTCCATCTCTACTTTCTCCCATTTCCATTCGAGGTTTCAATGGCTGTAGAAGACCAAATGGTTTCGATGGACAGCCTTGACTTCGCGCACATCACATTCGAGACGTACGGCACAATACCTTTTCAACCTGTGCCACCAAGACAGGTTTTCAAGTCCATGTACATCTTTGTGCCGCCAGATGGATAGAAAGAACCGAATCATGTGCCTCCTTGAGAACTTGGTCTCTCGACCCGGTAGTTTGGAACAAACATCCGGTGATCAAAGAAGAGCGCCTTGATCATCCACATGGAAGGACTCAGATCGAAGGTCAAGCTTAGCGATGAGCTTCTGGTGCGCGGATCACCACCGACGAGAACGAATCTGTTCTTCCAAGAGAGGAGTAGCCGTAAGATTCGGAGATGCCCTTGTTCCACAATTCCGTGGTTGAGTCGACGGAATTCCTCGCACAAGAGAGGTCACGCTCTTCTACCATGAGGTTGTTGACATAAGCTTTACGGCTAAGCGCATTCGCCATGACGCTTGCTTTGCTCGGAGTGTAGTTGATGGTCACATCAAAGTCATTGATAGCTTCAATCCATCTCCTTTGTCAAGATTGAGATCAGCCGAGTGAAGATATACTTCAAACTCTTGTGGTCCGAGAAAATCTCACAATGGTTACCAAGCAAGTAGTGCCTCCAAAGCTTCAAAGCAAAGACCACCGCTAGCTCAAGGTCATGTGTGGATAGTTGATCTCATGCCTTCAACTGACGAGAGGCATAAGCAACCAACCGCCTCTTGCATAAGGACCGCACCCAATCCTTGCAAAGAGGCATCGCAATATCCGAAAGGCTTAGATGTATCCGGAGGAACCAAGAGTGTGGAAGTGAGCTTCTTTGAGTGTCTCAAACTTTCTTGACAAGCAGAGTCCACAGTACTTCTTGCCTTTCTTGAGGAGATCGGTAAGAGGCTTTCCTATCTTCGAGAAGTTCCGCACAAAGCAGCGACAATAGCTAGCTGCCGAGAAAACTCCGCACTTCCTTGACATTAGCGGAGGAAGCCATTCAACTATTGTCTTCACGGTTTCCGGTTTGACCGCAATGCCCTTGGCAGAGATAACGTGACCAGATATGTTACTGCAGCCCAAAACTCACACTTAGAGAACTTTGCATACAAGCTCGGTTCTCACGAAGCTTGTTCAGACACACCGCAGTGCTCTTCATGCTCCTCCTTGGACTTGGAATAGACCAGAATGTCATCCAGATATACCACCACAAACTTGTCCAGTACTCCATGAAAACGGAGTTCATCAGCCTCGAGAAGGTAGCAGTGCGTTGGTGAGGCCGAAAGACATGACCGTGTAATACTGTGCCATAGCAGTGGTGAAAGCTGTTTTGGGCACATCCTCTTTGAATTTTTATTTGATGATAACCACTTCTCAAGTCCAGCTTAGAGAACACCACAGCTCGCCACCGATCAAATAGATCATTTATCCGAGGGAGAGGATATTTGTTCTTGATGGTTTTAGCATTTAGAGCCCGGTAGTCAACACATAGCCTATCGGTTCTGTCACGCTTCTTCACAAAGATTGTTGGGCTACCCCAAGAAGAAGTGCTGTGTTGAATGAAACCCAATTTCTCTTGTTCATCAAGTTGTCGTTTGAGTTCAGCCAACTCAGAAGGACCCATTTTATATGGCCTCTTGGAGATAGGAGCCGTCCCAGGTTCAAGCTCAATCACGAATTCAACCTCGCGATCCGGAGGCATACCTGGCAACTCTTCAGGAAAGACATCCGGGAACTCAGAGACCACTGGTACTTTCTGAATAGCTTCCATAGCATCATTATTCAGAGTAGCCAATGAATAGAGCTGGACAGCAGGAGTCAGACTTGGAGAAAAGACTACATGGCCTTCAGGAATCTTCAGAGACATCGAAATGCTCAAAGACAATCAATCACAGCTGCATTTGTCAACCAATCCATGCCCAAAATGACATCAATGTCGAGTTGCCGTAACAATCAAAGAAGCCAAGAATGAAGAACCACCAATCTCAACTTTATTGCACGATCGATATACTCAAAATTTCATGTTGGACCCGGAGATAGGACCATTAGCTTCACGGAGAGGATCCAGAGTTAACACATTCTCGTATGCAAACTTGTGAGACACGAAGAATGCGATGCACCGTAATCAAAGAGAACTCGTGCAGGATCGAAAGTTAATCAAAGCATACCCATGACAACTCCAAAGTAGCTCGCTTGAGAGGCGCTGACGAGCTTGGCACGCACGACCGACCTTGCTTAGTGTTGATGTTGAGAGCTCGAGGCGGGTGCACGAACCGACGGAGAGCTTGTTGCATCTTGGCGGGGTTGAGGGAGAGCTTTGTTCTTCATTGACAGCCCAGCTTTGATGTCCACGATCTCCACATGTAACAAGCACCGTGTGGGAGCAGAGTAGCTGACTCCGCCAGCGCCTGCAGGGGCTGTTGTAGCCCCGGAGCCGCAGCGGTGAAGTTTGCGGCCTTGACGCGAAACTTGCGTGTCTTGTGGAGCCGGAGCGACGGTGGGTGTTAGGAACCCAGACACGCCGCTAGAAGGAGCCGCCATAACCGCAGAGCTTGATGCATCCCGTTGTGTTTCTTGGACCTCGAACATTTGCCCGCTTGCCTCCTCTTGCAAAGGCTGCAGTTGTAGCTCCGTGAAGGTTGCCGGTCTTGCATGTGTGATTGCATACTTGATCGACGATTGAGCCCTTGCTCAACCTTTTCGCTTTTCTTGTCATCGACACCTCATCACCACCATAGCGAGACATGTTCATGAAGTTCTGATGTAGGTGTTGACGTTATCATTTCGCTTCGTGTTGAGGAAAGCCTCCTTCATCCTTTCCATCACAATCTCGAGAGAAACTTTCTTTGAAAGTCGCAGTGAACCTCTCCCAAGTTGGCTGGAACCGGTGCAGCTTGCCTTCAAGTAGTTCTCCACCAAAGAGCCGCATCTCCCTTGAGAAGGTGAGTAGTACACTTTACCCACTGCTCCGAACATCAGCCTCGAGCAACCTTGAGATCTCACGCACCAATCGTCCGCATCCAGGAGGCGGTCGAAACATCAAACCCGAGGGTTGAATTTGAGGAAGCTCTGATGTCACCACGCTTGGGAGGTGGAGGAAGTGGAGCAAACTGCTCCTTCCGACGCCTCCTCAAAGCGCTTTGGTTCTCTTGCATTGCCGCCAAAGCATTAGCTATGCTTGACAGTACGAGCCAGCCGAGAGGATGTCCTCTTCATCCCAAGTAGAGCCATCCTGTCATTGATATAAAACTCAAGTCAAGACTATAATGGAGAATGATAATAATCCAAAATAGTACCAAGATGGAATTAACCAAGATTAAAGGATACAATTTATCGAGATGATATTAAAATATCAACAAAGTTCATAGCACCTAAAAGATATTAAGCATATCGCACACGATGAAAAGGAGTGTGGTACACAAACATATCAAAGAAAAATTTTCCACAAATTTCGCATTAAAATACCAATAGATGCAAAATTACTTAACGAATCAAGATTAGTGACTCTACCGATTCAATATACAAAGCGAATGATACAAGTAGTGGTATGGTCGCGACTCCATCCCACTCAAATCATTACTCCGCACATGAACAAGTGAAACACATATCCTAACCCCTTCTTCTCACGATTTAAACCTAAAGATTGGTAACTACTAAACGAACACCCCAAACAAGATAGCATCGGATACAAGCGAAGATAGATTGGCGGTTTACAAAAGCCTTCGGTATGGAATGTACCAACAGTTGATATCCAAAGGCGTATAAGATAACAACTTGGATGCAACAGAGACAAGGGATTACACACACACAACCTATGGTACCACGGAAACCCGTAACACGTGAACCTAGTTTGAACTTTGGGAAGAGGATTGAAACGCTGTACTTCCTTACCGTGGGTGGGTGGAGGTAAGAAGAAAAAGTGGAAGCAGTCCTACTTCGCTTTTGTTTTTCCCTTAATATACATAACTACCAAAATATTTGCTAGACTCGACAACGCATTGCTTGTTGAAACCTCGAAGGTCGGGATGGCTCGATACCAATTGTAACTACCTCGGTGAACTACGCCCCAGATACAAGGGATGAGTGATAGTGGTTGAAATAGCACGTGGGGCCCCAAAAGCCACTCTCAACGTAGTCCTTTCAGACGTCCTGCAACCACTACCTCTCAACGGGACCAGACGGCAGAAGCCTGGCAGCGAAGGGATCAACTACGTACACAAGTGGGTATGTACGCAAGCCACCATACAAGAGTACATCAAAGCCATACCATCTAGAAAGAAAGGAAATATACCAACGCCATACGCAAGATTCAAATGACCTAGATAGATCTATATTTTAGGATAACCCTCATACAACACATCGAGTATCATGCGGAAGCTGCTAAATGTAATCCCAGCACGGATAAGCAAAT